>JAMKCH010075159.1:0-124132 GCA_023653785.1 Ophioderma brevispina
AGAAAAAAAAAAAAAAAAAATCTTCCCCTGGCAAAAAGTAATCTCTATATATCAAACATAATACCCTTGAACATACAGCGGCCATGGAACAGAGCTATGCGACTAGTAGCCATGCGCACGATACACTCTAATATCAAAACAGCCCTATTATAATTATGATACACCCCAAAACCAATTGCCACTCCGGGATTACGTGCAAAAGTGCGATTAATTTATGACATTCGTCCATTTTCAATTCCCATGCCTTACTGCGTTTCGTGCGAAAAATCTGAGCGTCATTTATTTACACAAGGAAATGAGGAAATAGTAAGTAAATTTGTTCTTAATTTACAGCAAACACCAGCAGACCCACGGCCCCTCCGACCACGGTTTCCACACATAAATTGCACATTCGCATTGTCTATTCTAGTTGAGCATAATGCGGCAAAGGTATTTCATATAAGTAATTATCATTTTGGTTATTTGATCATCACTGACGTCATACTTTTGATGTATTAATAGGCTTTGTTTATGTTGTTTCCGTTTTATGCCCATATATTCGTATATGTTCTTTTAATATAGCCCTAATTTAAAGTATAATTTAAAGTAAAAGGATTCATGTAAAAAAAGGGAGTGGGCGATATAGAAAGGCAGTATTGTGTCTCTAATTGGAAAATACATCAAAACTACTGCGAATTTTATGTCCAGCAGCTTATGTATTATCGGAACTGCAGCCGGCTGTGAAAGTAATCATAGTACGGAAGGTATCATAGTCCGGGATCCATAGACGACAACGGAATAAAGCGTGAAACTAATGTTGTGTGAAGAGTCAACCGAATCGATTTCCCCTTATGGTTCACCATTGTTCCCGGAACTGTGAGCCCGGAGGACTATATCTCCCCTGCCACACTGTTACCGTATTTTACGGATTTTAAAAAGCTCTCAAAAGCATGCACTCTGAGAAAAAGTGCCAAAAAGATTTAAACTTGTCCTCATTGAACCAAAAAAAGATGTTTTCTTTTACTGTTTGATATATATATATATATAGAGAGATGATATATAGATATAGATAGAAATCAAGTATAGCGAGTAGAAAGCAATAGAGAAGGAGTATATATGATATATATATATATATATATATCGATATATAATATATTATCTATATTATATAGATGATATATATTATATATAATATATAATTTATTGTTTTTTTTAAAAAGCTTTTTATAAATATGTGTCATTGTTTGTTATCTTTTGGTGTGTTTGTAGGTTTGTTTCTTGTATCCACTGTTAAAAAATATTATTGTAAATTTAATGAAACTTCTGGCAGCGAAATTTCCAGACGTTTTCAGTAAATTTACAGACTTTTCCGTAAAACAGTAGAAGCTTTTGTCATTTTGCGGAACTTTTACAGCATTTTTCCAGAAATTTGCCTAAGATTACGGAAAACATTGCGTATTTTAATAGAAGAAGTTTATCCGTAATGTAAAAACAAGGTATTTGGAAAAAACTATGCTGGTGGGGACCTCCGATGCAGGTGCTTTGGTATGAGATTGGAAGAACTTTGTAGCAATTATGGAGCAGGAAAGGGGGGGGGGGGGGGGAAGGGATGGAGAAAAGTAAAACACAAGTGAAGAAATGTCTGGGTTTTCATGATTATTGACGTGTTCTGTGAAAAAAAAACATAGAAGAATCTGCAATGAAGCAACAGTTTGTATTGTACTTGTCACAATCTTGCTGTCTTCAGATGATGAAGTAAGTTGTTGTCTGTCCTTGTTCTTTGATTTCTTGATGTGTGATAGGTTAAATGAGCTCCCGAATGCGTACAGCCAAAATACAGATTTCGAAACAAAAAGGGAGCAAGACTACACTTGAATATAATGTTTGCTAATTCAAATAAGTCATGAATAATAATATGAATATAATGTACAGGGGAGGAGGTGCGGAGTTATTGGCATCCCTGGGGTAACCATTAGCACGCTATATAAATACCCAGTAAACTATGTTTATAGCTTCTATGGTGTTAAAGGCTGACGATAAAATATACGGTCATTTTTCAGCATACTGTGCGAAAACGGTTTACTGCAAAAGCCACACCCATAAAAACGAGTCCTACTCGTTAACGACACGAAACATGCGATCATCTATGAAAAATCAGGTTTTGGAAAGGGAAAATCTGATCAAAATGTGTTCCATTTGGGCCAGGTCCTGTCAATACGGCGGGAACGTTGTGTTGCATGAGCATTACTGGTATTCTCGTGTGAGTTTGTATACGTTCGTGCTCGAGAAAAAGCTATTAATGCTAAAAAAAACAGTTTAAACCCATAACTATGTGAATGAAAGTGCAAATTAAACTGATTAAATAAATGTGTTGGTTAAAGAATTTCAGTGACTACTTTGCTTGCGGGTTAATTGTAAAAATATTTTTCGTAGCTACGTGTCAAAGGTCATTTTCCAATCTGTCTCTAAGGCTGGCCTCTGCTGGAGGCCAGCAAAAAGAAGTGGGGAAATTTTGCTGGCAGAAATTTTTGTAAATTTACAAGTTCGATTTGGTTATGATTTTTTTATCATGGCGGTAATATAAAAACTCAGAAATTCAAATTTAGGAAATAATTTATCAATTGAAAAAGTTGAAGAGGCATTTCTTATCACAAGTTTTTTTTGTTTTTAGTGAATTTAAGAAAAACATTTCCGTAAAATTGATGTCCGTTAATTTACCAAAAATTCTAACAGTGTAGATTTTTTAAAAATCACAACAAAAATGTCAATTTGACAGCAAAGAAATCGAACTAAATTGGCTAAAAAATTACAAGAGACATTAAGATGGACCAGGAAGTTCAGTTCAAACACTTACATGGGAAAATCTATGATCACAATAATTCTTGTCCATTTTGTAAAGTTCTCTTCCACTTTATAGATATTAAAATCAGCTCGACACAATTAAACTGCTTCTTCATAATGAAAATAATTTCCAATACTTCCCCACAACTGTCCTCCTTGTGATCCACAAAAGACTCTTACGTGTACTGATTCAAATATCATTAGATATGTATTTCAAAATCGGACCCGCTAGAATCAGAACTTCTTGTTACTCTAACCCCTGTCAGGGAGTGTCCAGATCGACCAAAAAATGGGTACAGGTGTGAAGTCGCCAGGTAAACAAATCGACCCATGTTTATAGTGACCAAATTGTCAAAAATATGACCCATTTATAAAGTTGGTTCCGAAAATTCGACCCATTTCTATATTGGCTTTGAAATTTTGCACCAGTTTCAATAGTATTCTTAGCAAAATCGGCCCCTTTTCATAGTAACTTTTCCGAAAATCAACAAAATCAACCCTTTCATTGTGCTTTTACCGAAAATCAGAAAAATTTGACCTTTTCATAGAAAATTGCGACCACAAATTTATAAAAGACACATTTAGTAATTATAGTAGCAAATTTAAAAGAACCCATCATTATCCATGGTGGGCAAAAGGGACCCATTGCTATAGTAAGGGGTGAAAATGTGACCCATATCGGCGGCACATATGTACCTACCCTTTTCCACTGAGTAACCCCCCCCCGGGTCCAGATGAGATGAGATAAAAAGCATAGCAAAAAGTAGAGGACGTGCTTTGAAAGAAAGTTAACAACATGATGATGACTATATAGGGGTGGTTTATATTTTTAGCATTTTTTGTTTCTAATCCTGCATTTTTATTGAAACACTCTGTACAAACCAAAATATGGGACTAGCTTTGCGGAATAGTGGAAAGGCAGTTGCATTATGATGTTAAAGTGGCACTTTGTGATCGCCTCGATATGAGCTTTTTCATGCTATCTAAACCATTGGCCTAAAGTACTCGTATACGGTATAGTATGTGTGCCTATTATACACTGGTTAATGAAAGTTCTTGAACTATGGCGTGCATGGGAATTGAGAATTTAATGGCTCATAGGGAAAGCTCAAAGAGACTTTTTTTAAATTAAGTTAAAAAACTTTTTCTTCTACTGAGCATGCTGAGGGTTTTACTTAAAGAATGGCCATAAACCCTGCCTGGGTTCGCACCCGCCACCAACTCGCCCATTCATAAAACAGGCCCAGTGAATATGGTTAAAGCCACTCTCAGCGGTTTCTTCAAAATGTTAACAAATCGCGCCCCTCGTATTTTTTTTATCAAAGTCCATTTTTTTTGCACTGTTGTATTGGAAATTGTTGAAGTAAAGTCCCCTGTAAGTAGCTAAGCGTATACATGCCGTATTTGTCAAGAAATTATGATTTTTTTAATGCTTTGTTTACTAATAAAAGTCGGGATCCTACTTTTTATAGGTCTAGAAACAGTCGTAAATGGCCTCTCCCAAGACGCTTTAAAATGCTTAAGTACTCTGTTTTCACAAAGAACAATGTGTTCATATGACCTAACAGTGGTAAATTAGAGACAACATGGGCATTTTGAATTTGGGAAAAATGACTGATAGTGGCTTTAAGTAGGCCTATGTAAAACATGGCCCAGGATATAAATTCACGTTCAGCTGTACTTTATGTACTAGTACTCTTTGTGCCACATACAGACACATTTCTCTATAGAATTACAGCTTTAACTTTAGTTACTTAAAGTTAAGTATTAAAGTATATAATTATCGTTAAAATTAATATAAATAAAAAGTAAATAATCTCGAGTATCCGGTTTTATTTTCAATAGAAATTTGAAGAAGTATGCTAATCGTTAACTGGTTTATAATTATTTCTATACCACAATCTACAAAGCATGTTAGAGTAATACCTCTTCTATAACTTAAAGCCCTGTTGTCTGAGACGATGTGTGAATGACTTCAATTAAACCAATTTTTAGAGACCGTCGTGTTTCATTTTGTTGTCACTATTTTATCAAGGCCTGAAGTCCAATTGCATTATAAGAAAAAAAGACGTGGATTTACTCTGTAATTATCGCATAAGGCATGTTATCCGCTTGAGAGAAGATCACGATCTAACCCATTATAGGAGAGGGGATCTTGATCGACAGCGACAAGGCAAACGCGGAGGATAAAAGATGATCAGTTGGAATGGAAAAGCCAAAGTGCAACAAGCGTGAAGTTAAGAATGCGATGTGCTTTTAATGATTGCCTTCTCCATGGCACGTGGATGTTCCCCTAGGGTCTAAAGTAATTTACCCCTCATTTTCTCCTAATTTGTAATCTTGAGATTTAGTAAATCATGTAAATTATGCAAACTTCTGTCAATTATCCTATCTTGTGCTTTGAAAAGGATGAACCACTGGTCTTCGAAAGGCTTTAGGAGTTGCGCCTAAAAAATCCTCTTGAAGGCCATTTCATTGAGCAACGCAATGTTTGTTCTCTATTAATTGGTACAAGACAGCACGCGACGCCGTCAAAAACTTTCTTTTTTATCTTCTCAAGTCAGATTTAAGTGGATATAGATTGTGACGGTTTTGACGCTAATTTTTGCATCGATTAAACTACAGGGTCCTTGAGGATAACTAGAATAGAGGGATTTCCTCCTTTTCTTACTAGAATGTTATAGCGCCAGAGGGGTTATTGTACGCCATTGTCTGGTTGACTTGATTAAAGTATATTTAACAATACGCCTTCACTATTACATTGATAAAGTAGGTTTTCTTATTTACGGTTTGTACGCAGCAATCAGTGAATCTGTTCAAACTTTCCAGCAAACACAAAATAGACCAAAGCATGGGTGTTTCCGTAACCTGGTCAGGGCTAAACTTTAGGGAATGCGAAAATACCGATTAATCATATATAGATACCCTAATTTTAACACAATTCTTGCCGTGACAGGAACCCTGAAACGTGATTCGTATAAGTGCTGCAAATGGTGACTTAAGGAGAGGGGCCAAACAAAGATTGTACAGGGGCATTTTAAAGTGATCCAATCGTGTTGAAAAAGTTTCCATGGTATGTGTCGAACCATAAAGATTCAGAAAAGGTATAGTTGAATATTTACAGCATAAAGTTTACCGCGTTATAAATGCTTGTTAAACTGTAGTTTGTGGGATCGGAAACATCATAATCATGAATCGTGTACAAAATATTTTAAAGTGTAAGGAATCACATTGCGTAGAACACCAAACTATATACCCCTTAGTTTATCATGATCGCACTTTTAAATTGAACTTCTGGTCCACTCAAAGACCGATAACTATTGTAGAATATATGTCATACATTGCAGTACAAAAGTTGTGCACGTTTACTACATGCACATTGGAATATTAGTCTGACATAGCGAATTAGTCTATGATTCCCCAGTGTTCAACTATAACAAAAGCAAATTGCAATTGTTTTACCACAGTTGTTAATATAACATTGGAAGTTATAGTATAAATTGGCTATAGAAGTCTTAATTTGGAATTTGCACAACAAGATTTGCAATTGACCCAACCAATCAGAAAAAATGTACCTATGATATCATAACATAGCCTTGGCGATGACTAGTCTCATTTCAGGCCAATACACTTTAAAAATAACCTGTAAAAAAAACAGGGACTTGACTGGCAGTGGGACTCACACGTGCAGAACGTAAAATACTGGACAGTAAAAAATACGAAACCATTGCAGGGCACGTAAAATAACGCGTAAAATCTCAAGCTTCAACGTTATTGTTGGTTTTTGGACTTGTTTAATTTAAACAATATTAAGAATTAAACGTTATAACAATCCTCTGACCAATTTCAAGGGTTAACAGGGCTGTCTCAGAAAGAACGCTTACCCTCCGAAAACTGCACTTTTTGCCTAATTCGCATATTCTTATCCTTTTTTTAGCATTATATTATGAGTATATGTACCGTTCCGAAAATGTGGTGAAAACGAGAAAGAAAACGGGAAAAAATAACCAACAATACTTTCCCTAAAAAATTATGTAAATCATTTGGTCCACGGCTAGCAATAGAGAGGAACACGTATTTGGATTCGTAGTCGTAGATTTAATCAATTTGTTCACCTGTAATGCCTAAGAAGCACCTTAACACGTGTCTTTTATCTGTTCTTTGCCACATACGCAATATGGTCGCATAAGTAACATAAATTACCTCACCCATCTCAAATTCTCCAAATTTCTCCATCTCATCTAAATGATATTGTGTTACAGACAAAATGTGCCACGGCCGCAATTCACCAAAGAGGAAAACATTTTCATGACTAAAAAATTATCTGAAGCACAAAGTAAGTTGTAGTTCAGCGTGAATGGGTAAACGGTCTTTCCTCAAAACTAGGGTTCCACGTAATATGGCAATCAAGAGAACAGAGATAAATTTCGGGATGGAGATGGCAAAATTCTAAATTGTGCAAAGAGAGAGCGGTCGTCAAAAGAACGTGACGGCCAGCCGCAAATATTGCCCTGGCAATCAGGACGCAATGGTAGAGAACTCGAACAATAACCCATCGAATCAGCACCATACTGACGGACTTGTGTGCTCAATTCCATAGAGAATTCGAATACATGTTTCTATTCTGCTATGCTAGCCGTGACAAAATAGGGTTTGCATCATTTTTTGGAAATCGTAATTGTTTGGTTATTTTATCACCGTTTATTTCTCGTTTTCACCTATGTTCTAAAACGTACATATTCTCATAATATAAAGCTAACACAAGGAAATAAATTGGGAAGTAAGCAAATCAAGCTGCCATTTCTGGAGGGTATAACGTTCTTTCTGAGAACAACGTAGCTATGGCTCATACAAAAGTTGGTTGTACAAAAAGTATATTTCAGGCAAACAATTTTGAGAAAAAAGGCAATAAACAAAGGGAAAACGTGAAGAAATAAACATTTGAACCAGTTTATACACTGTGTTTTAATGGTAAATGTCATGATAAATGTCACCAATTAAGTTTGATCATTATGCATATGAGATACTTATGTAATACATGTACCTTACTGATTCGAAACTGGGCCTTCAGATTACAAAGTCCTACTTACCCACTACACTAAATGACTTTACTAATAGCAGATGCTAAAATTAAATATGTGTGTACAAATATAAAATAAATAATATTGACAAAAGGAGGAATTGAGTTCTAAAGAGTTTTTTTAAACTCTTTTAAAAAATGAGGGGAAAATAAGATTTTGATTGTTTGAATGACGTTACCACGTTATTTAACAACATTTTTTGACAGGTAAACCGATTACATTAAAAACAAGCCAAGTTATACAAAAAACGTAATATTACGGAAAATAAATATTAATAACGTCAGGGTAACTAATTCTACCTTTTTTCAAAATGTGTATATTATTTTTCTAGCCACTGTTTATTTTACATTTTTCTGCTTCCAAATTGGAATTTAATCGGTCATAAAGTGTGAAGATTATTTGTGAAATAATTGGAGTTTAACCCGTAATTTAAAAGGTAAAGTCGGTAAAATTAGGAACATTTTAAACAGTGGGTATAGTGTGCAAGTAGGGATTTTTTCGATCATTGAACATGTCATTGAAATGCATAGACTATAACAGCTGAACATTAAACAATGCATGTGTACAACAACCCAAGAACTGTGTACCATCCCCTGTCACGGGTTTTTTTGGTCATTCAGGATTAATCTTCTTGGCATAAGAAAACCAGTTTTTCATCAGAATCTACAAATTACGTAAACTAAATATAATTGCAACTGCTTCTATATGTAATGTAAATTACCAAATGTTTCAAACAGGGTAATTTCTCAGAAATTTCACACTTTTTTTTGGACTTTTAACTACTGAAATCTAAACTAGCCCGTGCAATTATAAGGACTTGCTTACTTTTTCACTTACAACAACGGAGGCTCACAAACATAGAAATGTGACTGGGCTATTTTGTGTTTAATTTAGTGTTTTATTTTTGAAAAGGTTGTTATCTCTAGGCCTGTATTACGCGCGTCCTTAGTTAAAGACCTCAAGCAATATTGACATTTTTTGAAGAGAGCGCCCCAATTTTTTTTAAAAATTTGGAGATTATTTACAACGGTTGGATTGGTAACTGGCTGGTAAACTATCCCTGCGAATGGTTAAGCTCGAAAATGTCTATTGTCACCAACGAAGAAATTTTGTACAGAAATAATTATTATCGGGGATCCCGATAATAATTTCATTCAAAACGGCTGCTGGAAACGAACGGCCTTCCAATGTGAAATGCCGGGAAATAGCGCCATATGTACGGTGTCTGCGCTCATCCATTAGTTGTTTTAATAGTTCGGGCAAGTGCAAGTTAGAGGTTATTTTCTATAGAGGTGGCACTATTTCATCATGGACCGACATAAACGTAGCATTTTCAGCTTTGCCGTTAAGTCCAATCTGGGATCCAATTCTAATTACAAATCGCTTATTGTGATAAATACGCATTTTTAGCATTCTCGTTCGAGGTATAGTTTCCTAGACAATTACCAACGTAACTGTGCAAAAATATCATTAGAAAATTGGGGGCGCTCTTCAAAAATGTGCCCAATTTGTTTAAAGTACCAGCACCACTAAAACACTTTCATTGCAGTTACACATCCAATTAGGGAGGCTATAACTTATAGGTCACATGTGTTTGCTACAATATTTAGATGTGGGTCGGTACGCGGTCGGGATATTTTTTTTTTACAAATCGTTTTTTTTCTCAAAATTTTGAATTCATTTTCCAATATTTGTTTTAGTAAACGATCGATTTAACCTTTCTGTAATGGCTGTTTTTGCGACTCAAAAGTTGATACAATCTTCTTGTATTGGCGAAGGTCGGTGTCGAAGATTTTAAAACAATTTTGAGGTCTTCTTCAAGTTAATTAATAAATATATTTTTTTTTTTTTTAATTTGTAGTTTTTGCAGTGAAAAAACAAACCCTTGAAATAAGTATCTCAAAAGCACCCTTGCTAAATTAGAAGTACGAAATATGAAACTAATAAATCAACGTTCGTTCGAAATGTATTATAGTATTAATCTTTCACTGGAGAGGCCAGCGCACGATAGTGTTGAAAAAAAAAAACCCATGTTGCACTGGCCGGAATCGAACCGGTGCCTTGTATTACAGCACGACGCTCTACCGAGGAGCTATCAAGCTGGGTCGGTAGAAGAGCGATAGATATCATCTATAGGGTTAGGTTCGAAAAAGTGTCCTTCGCTTCCTAGCGGATAGCATCAACTGTTATTTAACATATTACGATTAATTTGTTTTGAAATTTAAACTACTTAGTTCTCCAGGTAGACAGGATGGATTATATTATTATCTTTCCCTGGAGATGGCCAGCGCACGATAGTGTTGAAAAAAAAAACCCATGTGCACTTGGCGGAATTCGAACGGCGACATTCGTATTCATGACGGCGCTCTAACCGATGAGCTATAAGCTGGGTCGGTAGAAGAGCGATAATATCATCGATAGGTGTTAGGTTCGAAAAGTGTCCTTCGCTTTCTGAGGATAGCACAGCCTGTATATTTAACATATTTAACCGATTTAGAATTGTTTGAAATTTAAACTACTTAGTTCTCAGGTAGACAAGGATGTATTATATGATTAATCTTTACTGGAGATGGCCAGCGCACGATAGGTTGAAAAAAAAAAAACAACCCATGTGCCTTGGCCGGAATCGAACCGGCGGCCTTCGAATTACATGCACGACGCTTAACCGAATGAGCTATCAGAGGGGTCGGTAGACGAGCGATAGATATCATCTATAGGTGTTAGGTCGGAAATGTTTAAAATTCCAGATACAAAAAATGGAAATAAAGGAAAGACATTGATGTAAATGTTGTTATTTAAAATGATATTTGGGAACAAATTTATAACTTTGAAACCAAGTGTGCCACAAACAGCCCCTCCTGAACCGGATCGAACCGTGACCTATGGATGACATGTATTATTTCACTACAGTCCACGCTCTACCAACGAGCTATCGAAGGGCGACGTTGCTAGGTTGTTGTTAAAAATTGTTGTAATCACTTCGCGTCACGATGAGGAAGTTGTGTGCCATGCATTGTTACCGCCCAGTTACTCCGTCACGCTTGAGTGCGTTCTATCAGTAAAGGCGGGACTGTTGTTACTAAAGATATTCTATGGCACACCCCCGGGGCACACCTCTACACAACACTACCCCCTACTTTTTAGTGCACCGCATTTATTTTTAGTAACAAAAGGGGGTACAAACTGTGGTTTTATTAACATTTCTAAAAATAAGGCTTAACTATTATTCCCGCGTTAAGGGGGGGGGTATCCGTGACAATGGGAATGTTTTCCACTGCAAAGGAGATATTGTAACAGCCATATGCGGTAAAATTAGTTTGAAAACTTTTTATTTGACTAAAATCCGACGATCGGTTCCGAAGATACGAATGATCAAGTATCGGCGGCAGCAAAAAAACTGGCAAAAAAGGCATTTTGTCATATTACTGTTGATGTATTATTAATTTCAACAGTGATAATTAAAAATATTTTTCAAAAAATAATTATGGCTGTGGGTGTGTTTCTTTTAAAGTTTGTATTGAATGTTAAATAAAATGATAGATTAAATATGGCTCCACTTTTAACATTATGCGATACATTTCTTATTATATTTCTTATTTCCTCACCATGCTAGTAAAAAAAGGATTTAAAAATTCATAACAAAGTAATTAATGCATCTTTTTCAACCAAACTTTTATTCAAAAAATATGATAATCCTACCTACATATAAAAATGCAAATGTTACCTAATTACGTATAAATAGCGCCCGTCAAACGTAGCACAAACTTCAACTCCCTCAGTTCGTAAAAAGCGCAAATTAGCAATTTTCAAACAAACGTAACTACAAAACGAAAAATGGTATAGGAAGAAATTTGCCAGATGTTCAAGAAGACTAGCTCTAGAAAACCAGTCTTACAATTTTTTGATTTCCCCTTCGTTTTTAAGTTAGTTATTCAGTAAAAAGTGCTTATTGGTGGCTCCTGGTTGCCATGGCAACCAATTCAAAAATCCGAGAACTTGGTTTCCTCCGGAAGTATCAGCGAATATTCTCCCCAAACCCATTATGTGCATATATATCAAACGGTGTGAGTTAAGTTTGTTCAAAAAGTTAGCCAATCACAGGCCTAGCATGGTTACCATGGCAACAAAGAGTGAAAAATTTAATACCGATTTTGATGAAGCTCAGTTAAAGTCCTTAAATGATGGTATATGATATGTATAGGTGACATTTTGGGAAATATCGAAAACATCGCTCCTCGAAATTTCAGAAAAGAAATAGCGGGAAGATAACCCTCCCCTTCAAGGAGAACCTGTATCAAGAAAAACTTACATAATATACGCTATAAAACACAATTTTGAAAACACATATGGAGTGGTTTTATGGGGGAAAACGGAATTATAATAACCATAAAACAAACGCATTTTGTTTGGACCATGCGCTATTTGACATGTGCGCTACTGTATAGAGGAATGTATCCGTGGTTATTCGTACGGACGGCACAGTAGCGGCATATCTTACAGCATGATGCTTCATAATGTTATGTAGGTCCTATGGCATGTAGACCTAAACACGTGCCGGTCGCATCGCATAACACGTTATACACTGGAGATTTTAAATAGCCACATGTTCAGACTAGATGGTTTTAATTCATGGTTAGGGTTATATATTCCGTTTTTCTATGAAACCATCGATATTGGTCAATAATTATTTTATAATATATTGTTTAATATTGTTCGTTGTACGGGTTCTCCCCTTTAAGTGAAGAATCCAACCACTCACACAAAGTATGCAAATGTTGTACCTTTGTACTTAATGTTGTTTGACTGTGCCAGAGAAGAAGAAGCTCTGATTTTATAAAACCACTTTGGCATTGGTGCAGGGCCTTTTTACTGTTAAGTTACTAACGCATTTTGTTGTGGCTTTCACCGGTTCACTTGTGGATTTATGAATATGCGATATCAGACTGACCTTTTATTTTTTTTTTTAACCCATAAAAACAACCCGTATTCACTGAGGGCTGCACATACCTGGGATGATATATTCGCCCAGACATTACAATGCACCGCGGATCTCAAGAATTAGAAATTGCGAAAATCCCCCGGGATTTTTTGCAAATATTTATCAAAGATATTGCTAAATGACGGCCCATTGCATGCAAAAATAGAGTTTTGTTTTGTCATTTTTGTTGTTGAAATCACAGTTTTTCATCAGATTCTACAAAGACCTACATGTTGTGTTGGTAAAATATTTAAAAGTGGGTCTGTACGCGCGGGATATTTGTTTATTTCACTGAAAAAATCTCAATATTGTGTATTTTGGACATTTCCAATATTTGTTTTTTTGTAAACCGCCGATTTCAATTTTCTGTAATGGCTGTTTTTGCGACTCAAAAAATTGATACCAATCTTCTTGTTGGGCGAAGTCGGTGCAGAAGAATTACCACAATTTTTGAGGTGCTTTTTCAATGTTGATAAAATCCGGCGTTTTATGTTGAATCTTTTCTCAAGGTTTGGTTTATGAAATCTTCTATGAAATCATTATCTCAATCGATGGCAACTCGTTGCTAAATTAATATAAACTTTCGTTCGAAATGTAAAAAATTTCAGATTACAAAAAAATGAAATAAAAGAAGACATTGATTTAAAATGATCATTTGGAAAAATGTGACAAAAACCTTTTTTAGAAAAAGTTGACAAAAACATCCCGTCTTGAACCGGTGACCTATGGGGAACGCCTAAGGTTTTCTTTCAATACAGTCACCGCTCTAACCAACTGAGCTATTGAAGGGTGCCGTGGAAAGTATAGCGTAAATAGTTGCTCTAATCAATATCACTTTCCACTCACGATCGTCCAATGAGAGAAGTTAGTGCCAGTAAGACTGGAGATGTCTTGTTACCCTCTCAGTACTCCGTACTTGAGTCAGTAAAGCATTGATTTGTTTTTGCCCACCACATTGTCAGGTAACCTTAGTAAGTGTTTATGTGGACATGCACACTCCGCGCTCTCTTTTAAAATTTGTATACACCAGCAAAATTGTTATATTATAAAATGGGGTTGTAAAAAAAATTGGTTAATTAACACCATTTCTTAAAACAAGGCTTAACTGTTAATTCCGCGTTAACTAAAGAATTCCAACAAACACGCACACACACACCATTTTACAGTGTCAAATGTACTCTATGACTTACAACACACGTTGGTACTGTGTGCATGCCCTTTTTACTTTCAGTGAGTAGTACCAATGGTTCCCGCATTTGGTCTTTCACCCTGTTCACTTGTGATTTCTGAATATAGTACGACTTTTCAGAATGACTCTCTTTTTAAACCACTAAAAACGCCCTCGATATTCAACTGAGAGGTACTGTGCTTATTATAGCCGTGTTAGGAATTTATATTAGCCGGACAATTTGCGAATCACGCGGATCTGAAAACATTATTTCACTACAGAATTTATTGCTAATTCACAAAGTTATGACTACTGAATGTCGGTGGCGTGTTTTTTTTTTTACTACTAGAAATCTAAACTAGCACGAGCAAATTATAAGGAGGCGTCACAAACAATAAAAAAAATGTGATATGGGCCATCATCTTGTGTTTAAGTTAGTGTTTTGATGTTTGAAAAGTGTTACCTATATTATGCCTTTATTACGAATTACAAGTGCTTAAAATGTTACCAAGATTTTGTTAACATTTTGATTGACAGTAAACGGCCACATGAGTGAATAACTTAGGCCTACATGTGTTGTTGCTAACATTTCAGAAAAGTGAACGGGAACAGAAGGTATAGCCGATTACCAATAGGTTTAAAGTCTTTATATCCCGGACTTAAATAATACCTGAAAAGATCTTTATTTTTTTATCTTCAAAGTCCGATATATAAGGCCTTTGTCTTGTCACAGTATAAATTTATTATTCATAAACAGATATGTGTAACATACAAGGATTTAGATCAATATAATATGCCTTCTGTTAAAATTCTATGCTGATGAGTCTTGCACGCGCCATCTCGAAGGGAGGCACGCGCCGATTCACCTCAATCTGAGTAATTCTTTTAAATCCTATATAAATTGAAGATTGGTCTGAATACATGATTCAAGATCCTGTAATAATTTCCTGGTTCATTAACGTAAGCCTCCTCCATATCGATTATTTCCATTAATACATAAACAGAGAACCTCTTCAAAATGAAGACGATTTTTTAACTTACTTCCTGATCATGTTGAGATTCAAGTGCAACAACATGATTGATCTCAAGCTAGAACTATAGACTATCAAATCAAATTTTAAATCAACTGTCAATTATTTCATCTCAAAATAAATCAAGTACAATATTCCCAAAATAAAAGATTGAATTCACTCCTTGATTATCGCTCCAAAGAGAAAATTTCACTCTCTTGAAAGAGTGAAAATTAATTGAAATTCACTCGAAAGCAAGTAAAATTCACTTTGAAAAGAGTGATTTTTTACTCTTTGAACTAGATAACGGAATGCACCTTTAACATAGTTATATAATCAATACGGTTTAATCATGCAGATAGAGAAAGTTGTGCACTGTAATTTCTATCAGTAAAAATGAAAAAATATTATATTTTGTTTATTTCGTTTTGTTTTTGTGTTTGGTCTGTTGCTGTTGTTCGGTGGTGGTGTTAGACTTACTCACGCAATCACGTTACTTTTACAATTCCTTTCAATATCTTACCAAAATACATTTTTCCACAATGTACATGCAATTTATGATTTAAAAACTGGTTTTAAATTGTTCATTTGGTCACACTAGATACGAATTGCATAGATTCTTTGTTGGACAGTTCAATATAAGGATATGGCTTGTGACCTCTTATTATAGACTCTATCCAACTCGCAAATGCATTCTATATTATACAACAAAATATCATAGATGATGCAAGAAATATATATAATTTGGTTCCTGTAGTATTAGGCGAATAATTTGGCACCATTTTATATACAAACGGATAAATTTGAAATTTCACTATTGTGACCGTGAACCTACTCATAGCTATTCAACTACAGTATGTAGATTGGGAAAACTATATACACCCTTTAATCCATGAAAGGTAATGAACATGTTGGTATACTTTTCGACGCGTTTTGGACGTTTTCATGTTTTGGCCCGTTTTGACCCCTTCAAAAACATATTCCACTGCTTTGAATTGGGTAAAGTTTTCTTATGTTGTTTTCATAGGTTTTCTCAATAGAATTCGGGATAAAATTATTCTGTTGCAATAAACTTTTCGTTAAGTCATTATTTGTTGTAATTTGTTTGTTCTGAACTGTGTATTGTGTATGATGATGAATGAAAATAAAGTCTTGATATGATATGAATGCCTAGGTTTTTCCGTTCACGCATGCGTACTTCGAAAAAGAGATATTTATTGAGTGGGATGCTTAAAAGTACTTAAGGCAGATGCTTTATAATTTTGTTGATATCAAAATCGATTAACGTACAATAGCACACCTAATAAATTGATATCCCCGCCCATCTACTCGACACATCTCCCCTACCAATTGGCGTCAACTAGATGAGAGTATTTAGAAAAGACAATGTGACATTTTAAAAGAAAGGGATTATTTGGGATGGCACGCGAACAAGCCCCATGTGGCATGTTAGCTGAAAACAAAATATTACAAAAACTGACAAATTGGTGTGTTTAATTTGTTTAACCAAAACTAGCAAAACAAAGTATAATTAAGCCTATGTGGAAGCTTATTGACGCCTGTATGTCATCCGTGTTCAGCGGGATCTCGGAAGAGAGCTTGATTGACACGATGCCTAACTAATTTAGCATTTTTGAGTCTTCAGATAAATATAATGCATTATTTTGTACTTAATGTTCTGGATGCACCATCAGATGATGTGTGCCACTGTATCAAAAGTGTTTTATCCAATAAATGTGAATTAATATAAATAGAACAAATAACATCAAATGAATTCTAGCGAAGGCCTAAAATATTAATTAAGAAAGTTGGTGTCTTTCAGGTTGAGCGATTTTCCTCGTTTCAAACATTTTCTTATACTGCACACGAAGAAAATTATACCAGAGATTCGTTATACTATTTGGAGCAACTTTTGGGCGAGGCGTATATCAAAATATTAATTAAGAAGAAAGATAATTTAGGGTGAAAATTATTTCTTGCCGAGAAGAATTGGGTTGTAGTAGTATATAATCTGAAAAAAATAAACCAAAAACAAGATCAGAGAATATCCAGGTGGCTGAATCGTTAAATTAAAGTAATACTAGACCATACCAAGCATGTTCTCTGGGTTCGTGTCCCGTGCACATGTCAGTCTTTATTTTTTTAAATTTACTTTTGCTTTTATTTTAACCAGAGATCAAGTATTAAACAATATTTCGAGGTTTACATTTACTTTTTCATTATAAATTTCTTGGATGGATATGTTTATATGCTTTATATAGGTCTATATATACCATTCCCCACAAAATGATCATTATAATTATGGTCAAGAATTTAAATTAGGAGGTTGAGGGCAAGTATAACCTAGCCTGTGGTTGGACCGGTAATGAGCAGGAGGGGGGGAGGGAGACGGAGGGTAGAGGAGGGAGGGGGGAGGGAGGGAGGGAGGGAGGGAGGGAGGGAGGGAGGGAGGGAGGGAGGGAGGGAGGGAGGGAGGGAGGGAGGGAGGGAGGGAGGGAGGGAGGGAGGGAGAGAGGGAGGGAGAGAGGGAGGGAGAGAGGGAGGGAGAGAGGGAGGGAGAGAGGGAGGGAGAGAGGGAGGGAGAGAGGGAGGGAGAGAGGGAGGGAGAGAGGGAGGGAGAGAGGGAGGGAGAGAGGGAGGGAGAGAGGGAGGGAGAGAGGGAGGGAGAGAGGGAGGGAGAGAGGGAGGGAGAGAGGGAGGGAGAGAGGGAGGGAGAGAGGGAGGGAGAGAGGGAGGGAGAGAGGGAGGGAGAGAGGGAGGGAGAGAGGGAGGGAGAGAGGGAGGGAGAGAGGGAGGGAGAGAGGGAGGGAGAGAGGGAGGGAGAGAGGGAGGGAGAGAGGGAGGGAGAGAGGGAGGGAGAGAGGGAGGGAGAGAGGGAGGGAGAGAGGGAGGGAGAGAGGGAGGGAGAGAGGGAGGGAGAGAGGGAGGGAGAGAGGGAGGGAGAGAGGGAGGGAGAGAGGGAGGGAGAGAGGGAGGGAGAGAGGGAGGGAGAGAGGGAGGGAGAGAGGGAGGGAGAGAGGGAGGGAGAGAGGGAGGGAGAGAGGGAGGGAGAGAGGGAGGGAGAGAGGGAGGGAGAGAGGGAGGGAGAGAGGGAGGGAGAGAGGGAGGGAGAGAGGGAGGGAGAGAGGGAGGGAGAGAGGGAGGGAGAGAGGGAGGGAGAGAGGGAGGGAGAGAGGGAGGGAGAGAGGGAGGGAGAGAGGGAGGGAGAGAGGGAGGGAGAGAGGGAGGGAGAGAGGGAGGGAGAGAGGGACTTAAATAATACACGAAACTAGGTCTTACAAATCAGATGGATGTTCGGGCCTTTTATTCTATCTTTGAAAGAGTAAAATGTCAGTCTTTTGTGATATTGTATGCTCCAAAAGCGTGTCCATGCTGAGTAAATTCTAAAATAAAGAACGCATATAATTTAGTATAAAACATTTAAAGAACTGAAACGGGCATTATAGTTATTTTGAGTGAGATTTCATATTGAGGGGAACAGTTTTTTAAGTCGAACATGTGTTTCGTGTATTTTTTGGATACAAGTTTTAATTTTAGTATAAATAACGTCACAGATCCCAATCATATACTGGTTGCAAGAAAAGATTGTATATGATTGTTTGTTTCTTATGTTTTGTGTCAAAGACACTATCAGTGATTAACCCAAAAGAGTCAAAATATTTGAAATTTGCAGGAATAACTTAAAAGTGAAGAAGTCTGTAAGAATTCTCCTAAGTTATTTTTGGAACTGAAACATTGCCAGAAAAGGATGAAAACAGCAGTGTTGTAAGATATGCATCGCCATTCAGTTACGTAGTGTCCGTATGGAATAAAATATCAGACTTTGTCCTTATTAAGTTGATTTACATGGGGTGTGTTATGATATCCACACTCATTACAGATATGCGTGTATGCGTGTTAAGAAGCGAAAAACCACGTTTCTTAATATCAAAAAAACACGTTCTTTTCGATTTTAAAAGTCAAGTTTTGGATCAACTTGCTTTTCCGACCTAAACACCAGATCGTTCTCCTTTATTGTACGAAAAAAAATAATAATAAAAAAAAAATGATCAAAAACTTGAATTTGTTAAAAATGTGATTTATATAGCACTCAAGAAAAATTGGCTTGTCAAATGTTGATTAACGCATACAACGGCAACCATAATTGAAATCACGCCTACTGTATACTTAACAGCTCCCCAACCCCTCGGCGTCAACTTGCTCAGAAAGTGCCTATAAAGACCTGATAATGGGATGATTAAATGTAAATGAGTTATTGTGACGGCACGCGAACAAACCCCATGTGGCTTTTGTTGTTATAGAACATGTTGAAAAAGTACTACAAACTGACAAATTAGTTTTATTTTAAAACTGAAGTGAGCAAAACAAAGTATAATTAGGCATACGGAAGCATCCATTCGACTAAGCTGCATGATATTGCTGTTCTGACTCGAGAAACCTGTTGGTTTCTTGAAGATTCAAAAACTTGGATTTTCGATTTGCGAAGGCAAATTTTAGAGAAAAAACTCAGTTTTAGGACCGACCGGGTTTCTGAGTGAATAAGTTGTTGTTTTTTCATCGAAAAACCAGGTTTCTCTCTTTTATTTGGCAATAGCTTGCAATCAAGAAGCCAGATTTTTCGCCAATCCAAATTTGCGATCGGAAAGCCTCTAAAAAAACCTGCACATTTTAGAAATGTCTGTAACATTACGACTCCGTAAGTTGAAATGATCCGTGGTTTTCCCCTTAAAAAGCATAAAAATACGGATTTTTTTTGTAAAGCGTAAATATTTCACCAACCCAAACACCTACATGTGATAGGGTACATGGATTCTAATATCACCCACGACTGCGTATCCAAACTCACATTTAATCACAACATCAAAACACCTCAACAAAATCAACTGATTTTTGTAATTAACCTGTTTATAGTAAACTATAAACAAAAATGAGGTGCTATAGGATCACGAAATGCACCTTTAACTTGGCTTTTCGATTTAGGGAGCCAAAGTTTAGACATTGGTTTTAGGACCGGTGTAGAAGTAATTATTGTCCGGCTTACTCATAGTCCGGGAACAATCGTGAACAATAGGGCAATCGATTCAGTTGACTCTTTACGCAACATTAGTTTCACGCTTTATTCCGTATCGTCTATGGAACCCCGGACTGTGGCCCGCCGGACTATATCTGCTTTCACACCGGTGTGGCAGATGATATAGTCCTCCGGGGGCTCACAGTCCGGGAAACAATGGTGGAACAAATAGGGGGCAATACGATTCAGTGGACCTCTCACGCAACATTAGTTCATGCTTTATTCTTGGTGGTCGCCTATGGAGCTGGACTATGGTTACATGCCGGACTATGATACTTTCACACCTGTAAAAAGGATCTAGTTTGTTCAGTTAAAAGGTACTTTTTTCCAATCGAATAACTTGTAGTATAAAAGCCATATTTTTCGCTAACAATCCTATCGAAAACTTGCATTAAAACACCCTGGTAGAAGAAATTAGCTGCTTCATCAAATGTGATGATTATCGATTAACGTACAATAGCACCCCTCGTTGTGAAATTCCCCCGCCCCTACCAATTCGACCATCTCCCACCACTTGGCGTCAACTTGCTAAAGTGTTTAAGACCAGACAGAGTGTCATCTTCAGAAGAATGGAGTATTGTGATTGGCACGCGAAAAAACTCCATGTGGCCTGTTCCTGTAGTCATTGAAAACATTGAAATAAGTACTACAAACTGAACATTAGTGCTGTTTATTTTTGTTGAAAAAACAAAGTATTAGGCCTAAACGGAAGCAATTGCATGTCATACGATTTTTGTGGGGATCTGTTTTTTGTCGACTCGAAAAGGTTGCGTTGGAAAGCAAAATCGTTGTGAAAACGTTGTTTCTTGATCCGATCAAGAACCCAACTTTAAAGACTTGGCTTTATATTCGCGAAAGTCAACAGTTTGACAAATAGTTTTTCTATGTTAGCGAATAAACCAGGTTTTTGGAATAATAACTGGTTTTAAGGACCGGTAAACCCATTGTTTCTCAGGTGAATATAAATTGTTTTCAATCGAAAAAAAAAAAACCTCTATCTCCTTGGTTGTACAAATAGCATGCCGTCGAATAACCTCTTTTGCCAAGATACCAAGTTTTCGAAAGAAAAACTTGGATTTTAAAAAAAAAAAAAAAAAAAATAAACACAAGTGAAATAAATAGTTAATGTTGTCTAGCATAGCTGAATGTGTGGTTTGTAGTTGGAGAAAGACATATACAATTTTAAAATAACAAAAATTAGATTCTGGCAAATTCGACACATCTCCCTACCACTTGGCGTCAACTTGCTAAAGTGTTTAAGACCAGACAGTGTCATCTTCAGAAAGAATGGAGTTATTGTGATGGCACGCGAACAAACCCCATGTGGCCTGTTAGTCATTGAAAACATTGAAATAAGTACTACAAACTGACACATTAGTGCTGTTTATTTTTGTAAAACAAAGTATTAGGCCTAAACGGAAGCATGCATGTCATACGATTTTTGTGGGATCTTTTTTTTTCGACTCGAAAAGGTTTGGAAAGCAAAATCGTTGAAAACGTTGTTTCTTGATCACGATCAAGAACCCAACTTTTTAAAGACTTGGCTTTTATATTCGCGAAGTCAAACAGTTTTGAATAAATATGTTTTTCTATGTTAAGACCGATAAACCAGGTTTTGGATAAACTTGGTTTAAGGACCGGTAAACCATGTTTCTCAGTGAATAAATTGTTTTTCAATCGAAAAAAACCTCTATCTCCTTTGTTGTACAAATAGCATGCCGTCGAATAACCTCTTTTGCCAAGATACCAAGTTTTCGAAAGAAAAACTTGGATTTTTTGGGGAAAAACCTGGAAGTATAGTTAGGCCTAAACGGAAGCATGCAGATGTTATACGATTTTAGTGGAATCTCATTGTTGTTGTTGTTTTTTATCTGGTTTCGTAAGCACAATTGTTGAAAAACTTTTTTTGATCGAGAACCCAAGACATGGCTGACCAGTTAACAGCAATGTTTGTAAACATGTTAGGGCCTGGTATCTTGAAATAGGTCGGTCTGACTGTTATACACTGGGCAATTGTATCTGTTGGATTTTTAATACTATGGGCCATAACGATTCGCAGGAATGGATTCGCAGGCAACAAAAGAAGTGACGTAGGATGTTAACTGGTCTATACTCGTAAAGTCAAGTTTTGGATTAATATGTTTTAAGACCGATAAACCAGGTTTTGGATAACTTGGTTTAAGGACCGCGGCAAACCAGGTTCCTCAGTGAATATGTTGGTTTTTTTCAATCGAAAAAAAATCGATCTCCTTTATCTGTTTATTGTACAAATAGCATTCCTTCGAATAACCTCCTTTTGTCAAGATACCAATAGTCTAGCAGATTATATGGGTTCCCATGCACCCCTTAAAACTAAATTCTAACATGGTTTTTAGCACAACTATGTCATCATCCTCAAGAATTCTGATGTTGGCGGCCATCTTGGATTAAGAAGGATTAACGATGCAAAGGTTTTAAATTTAGTTGAAAAGTATATCAAATGATTCATTTCATCATATAAGGAATCAGAAAATAGATAGTTTGGCATATTTGTGATGTTCAGTTAGAGAAATGTGGGTGAAAATGTGATAAAGGTCATTGAACTTTTGATTGGTCATTGTATAGGGGGCCAAATTTTCAAAATGCTTCAATTTTGACAAAAAATTGATGTCAAATTGTTGGTGTGAGCATGAGCAATCTAGAAATGTACAGTTTCCACGATTTAGGAGCTTTCGGTTTGGTTAATTTTTTAGGAAAGAGACGAGTAGTTCCTAATATCCACACCACAAAACAATGTAAATTTGACAAGAGGGTAACTTTACACCGAATTTTACCACCTTACTAAACATCCTATATTACTAACTATACTTTTTCTAGATTGCTCATGCTCATACCAACAACTTAACACAAATTTTGTTAAGATCCATGCATTTCGAAAGTTTTGACCCCCTGTACAATGACAAAAACTTGGATTTTTGTAAAACCTATTACTCACTCGAGAAGAATATTGGCTTGTCATATTTGATGATATGGATTAACTTTTTGTCAAAATTGAAGCATTTTGAAAATTTGACCCCTGTACAATGACCAATTAAAAGTTCAGTGATCTTTACCACATTTTCACCTATATTTCTGTAACTGAACATCACAGATATGCCAAACTATATATTTTCTGATTCCTTATGATGAAACGAATCATTTTATATACCTTTCAACTAAATTGAAAAACTTAATACGATTAATCCCTCTTAATCCAAGATGACCGCCAAACGGACCTCGTGGGACAATATTTGATTTGGGTAACATCAGAATTCTTGAAGAATGACATATAGTTGTGCTAAAAATCATGTTAGAATTTAGTTTTAAGGGGGTGCGTGGGAACCCAATATAATCTACTAGACTATTGGTATCTTGGCAAAAGAGGTTATTCGATGGGATGCTATTTGTACAATAAAGGAGATAGAGGGTGTTTTTTATTGAAAAAAAAAACAACTTATTCAATGAGAAACCTGCTTTACAGGTCCTTAAACCAAGTTGATCCAAAACCTGGTTTATCGGTCTTAAAAACATAGAAACTAATTGACTTCGCAAATATAAAAGCGAAGTCCTTTAAAAAGTTGGGTTCTTGATTAAGAAATAAGCGTTTTCCACAATTTTGGTTCCCAAACCTGATTATTCGAGTGGAAAAAACAGTGATATTCCACTAAAATTCTATGACATGCATGTTTCCGTTTAGGTCTAATTATACTTTGTTTTGCTCACTTGAATTTTACAAAAATAACCAGCCCTAATTTGTCAGTTTGTAGTATTTATTTCAACACGTTCAATGACTAACAGGCCACATATGGTTTGTTCGCGTGCCATCACAATAACTCCTTTCTCTCTGAAGAAAAACTGTGATTTTTTGAAAAACCTGGTTATAAGAATATTGGCTTGTCAAATTTGATGATATCGATTAACGTACAATAGCAACCATCATTGAAATTCCCGCCTACCAACTCAACACATCTCCCCTACCCCTTGGCGTCAACTTGCTGAAGTGCCTAAGACCAGACAGTGTCATCTTCAGAAAGAAAGCGGTTATTGTGATGGCACGCGAACAAACTCCATGTGGCCTCTTAGTCATTGAAAATATTGAAATAATACTACAAACTGACAAATTAGTGTTGTTTATTTTTGTAAAATTAAAGTGAGCAAAACAAAGTATATAGGCCTATATTGAAGCATGCATGTCATACGATTTTGTGGAATTTTTTTTTTCGACTCGAAAAATCAGGTTTGGAAAGATTGTTGTAAACGTCGTTTCTTGATCAAGAACCCAACTTTTTAAAGACTTGGCTTTTATATTCGCGAAGTCAATTAGTTTTGAATAAATATGTTTTTAATTTAGACCGATAAACCATGCAGTTTTGGATAAACTTGGTTTAAGGACCGGTAAATCAGGTTGCTCAGTGAATAAGTTGTTTTTTCAATCACATAAACCCTCTATCTTCTTTGTTGTACAAATGTATAGCATGCCATCGAATAACCTCCTTTGCCAAGATACCAAGTTTTCGAAAGAAAAACTTGGATTTTAAGAAAAACCTGGTTTTTGATCGAAAAACTTGGATAAAAAACATCATGGTTTGCAGTCGAGACGAATATTGGCTTATCAAATTTGATGATATCGATTAACGTACAATAGCAACCCTTATTGAAATTCCCGCCTTCCACCTCAACACATCTCCCCTACCACTTTGGCGTCGACTTGCTGAAGTACCTAAGACCAGACAGTGTCATCTTCGGAAAGAATGGAGTTATTGTGATGGCACGCGAACAAACCCCATGTGGCCTGTTAGTCATTGAAAATATTGAATTAAGTACTACAAACTGACAAATTAGTGTTGTTTATTTTTGGAAAACCAAAGCGATCAAAACAAAGTGTAATTAGGCATATACGGAAGCATTCATGTTATACGATTTTAGTGGGATCTCACTGTATAATTAGGCCTACGGAAGTATGCATGTTATACGATTTTAGTGGAATCGCATTGTTGTCGAAAAATCTGGTTTGGAAAGCACAATTGTTGAAAAAACTTTGTTTTTTGATCGCGAACCCAAGACTTGGCTTTTATATGCGTGAAGTCAAGTTTTGGGTTAATATATTTTTAAGACCGATAAAGCAGGTTTTGGATAAACTTGGTTTAAGGACCTGCAAACCAGGTTCCTCAGTGAATAAGTTTTTTTTTTCAAAAAATCTATCTCCTTTATTATACAAATAACATTTCATCGAATAACCTCTTTTGCCAAGAATCCAAGTTTTCCAAAGAAAAACTTTTTTTGGAAAGCTTCACTGTAAAAAAATGTAAATTTTACCAGAATAACCTGGCATCCATTCTGCCCGCAAAACCTGGTAAAAACTGTAAAAATTAATTTAATTTTATTACAGAGATTGTGAATGTGTAGAGAATAAAACAAATCACTGACGAACAGTCGAACACCCATAACTTAGTAGGCTTATCAACAAATTTTTACGGTGACTGTAAAATATACAGTTTGTTGTAGAATATATTACATCAAACTGTAAAATATACAGTAAATTTAAATGAAATCCTATAAAAGCTGTATTTTTACCGGGTTTTGTTGGCAGAATGGAGGCCAGGATTTATCTGTAAAATTTACAGTATTTTTTCCCCTGTAAATTATAGTACTTAATCATATGCCTAACTGAAAATTTATAATAGTGTTTAATAATGTTGATACTCATTAGAATTGGAATGAAAGTTCAACTCTTAAATTTAGTCATCATAGGCCTGGAAAATTGAACATAAGATTTAGAATATTTTGCTGTATTTCCAAATATTGTACTTTTTTTACAGGATTTCATTGTAACAATGCACAGTTATTTTTACAGTGCTGGTTTTTGATCGAAAAACTTGGATAAAAAACATCATGATCTGCAGTCAAGAAAAATATTAGCTTATCAAATTTGATGATATCGATTAACGTACAATAGCACCCCTCATTGAAATTCCCGCCTTCCTCCTCAACACATCTCCCCTACCACTTGGCGTCGACTTGCCGAAGTGTCTAAGACCAGACAGTGTCATCTTCGGAAAGAATGGAGTTATTGTGATGGCACGCGAACAAACCCCATGTGGCCTGTTAGTCATTGAAAATATTGAATTAAGTACTACAAACTGACAAATTAGTGCTGTTTATTTTTGTAAAACCAAAGTAAGCAAAACAAAGTAAAATTAGGCCTAACGGAAGCATGCATGTCATACGATTTTAGTGGAATCTCACTCAGTGTTTTTTTTCGACTCGAAAAATCTGATTCAATGGTTTGGAGCTGTTTGGAAAGCAAAATTGTGGAAAACTTGTTTTCTTGATGGAGTACCCAACCCCGGAATCCATCTTTTAAGACTTGACTTTTAGATTTGCGAAAATGATTTTAGGACCGGTAAACCACGTTTTTGATAAACTTGGTTTTAAGACCGGTAAAACACGTTTCTCAGTGAATAAGTTGGTTTTTCAATATAGCTTTTTCGTTTAATGTACACATTTCTCGAATGACCTCTTTTGCCAAGAATCCAAGCTTTCGAAAGAATTAAAAAAAAAAAAACCTGGTTACTCAGTCGAGAAAAAATCGACTTGTCAAATTTCATGATCTCGATTAACGTACAATAGCACCCCTCATTGAAATTCCCGCCTTCCTCCTCAACACATCTCCCCTACTAGTACATGGGGAAATGTAATTAATGTTTTGGTTTAGTTTTTTTCATATACAATTTTGACACCAATGTTTTTCTAATACAGAATTTCATGAAGAATCTGAAAATCATGGGTGTCATTTTTTAAAATGTGTTCTTGGATGTTTTATAAGGGGGAAATTTTGTACAGGGGTAGACAATAAAAGTGTTTAAATTGTTTTAAAATTTATACCAATCTCTTCGGTTATTCATAAGGTTTCTAAAATGGTATAGTTTGCCATATTTACGACCTATTGTTTTAGTACAATAGGCTCAAAAAAGTTCAAAAGGTCATTATTTATAGAATGGTCCGATTTTGTTGAAACTGGTTTTAAATCGTTCATTGGGTCATACTAAATAAGAAAATGTACATAAATCTTGTGTTTCACCTTTCAAAGTGAGACTTTTACAGATATGACTATAGTGGTCTCTCATAGACCCTGTGGACCACAGCCATATTTGCCCTCTTAATTATCATCAAAAGGTCATTGACAACGCGACCTGTATATTTTCGGCCTCTGTACAGTAAGACGAACAATAGTACTAACAATCTGGCACCATTTTTAAAACAAACCGATCAATCTGAAGTTTTACCCCCAGTGTGACATTGAACCCGTTTTGCCTTGTAACTCTTGTACTATAACCCTCAGGTAGGGCAAACTATACCTTTCTGTAATCCTTGAAAAATACTGAACATGATGGTATACTTTAAAACACGTTTTCTCCCCTTTTATATTTTGACCCCTGTAAAAATCTTGCCCCCTAGAATACATCCAAGAACACATTTTAAAAAAATGACACCCATGATTTTTGGAATCCTCATACAATTTTTATTTAGAAAATCCTTGGTTGCAAGATTGTATATGAAATTTTCACAAGAATACAGTTCCACATGTACTATACCACTTCGCGTCGACTTGCTGAAGTACCTAAGACATGACAGTGTCATCTTCGGAAAGAATGGAGTTATTGTGATGGCACGCGAACAAACCCCATGTGGCCTGTTAGTCATTGAAAATATTGAAATAAGTACTACAAACTGACAAATTAGTGCTGTTTATTTTGATAAAATTAAAGTGAGCAAAACAAAGTATAGTTAAGCCTAACGGAAGCATGCAGGTCATACGATTTTAGTGGCGTTTTTTTTCGACTCGAAAAATCAGATGTGGAAAGCAAAATTGTTGAAAACGTTGTTTCTTGATCAAGAACCCAACTTTTTTTTACTTGACTTGACTTTTATATTCGCGAAGTCTATCAGTTTTGGATAAATGTTTTAAAGACCGATAAATAAGGTTTTTGATAAATTTGGTTTAAGGACCGGTGAATAAGTTGTTTTTTCAATCTAAAAAATCTTTCTCAATTATTGTACAAATAGCATGTCATCGATTAATCTCTTTTGCCAAGATACCAATTTTTCAAAAGAAAAAAACTTGGAATTAAAAGAAACCTGGTTTTTGATCGAAAAACTTGGTCTGCAGCCGATAAGAATATTGGCTTGTCAAAATTGATATCGTTTAACGTACAATAGAAACCCTCGTTGAAATTCCCGCCTTCCTCCTCAACACACCTCCCCTACCCCTTGGCGTCAACTTGCTGAAGTGTCTAAGACCAGACAGTGTCATCTTCAGAAAGAAAGGAGTCATTGTGATGGCACGCGAACAAACACCATGTGGCCTGTTAGTTGTTGAAAATGTTGAAATAAGTACTACAAACTGACAAATTAGTTTTCTTATTTTTTTTTGTAAAACCAAAGTGAGCAAAGCACGGTATAATTAGGCCTATACGGAAGTATGCATGTCACACGACAGCTGGATATTCTTTGACTCAAGAAACCTGCAAGCTTCTTGATTTGGAAGCGGGAACTCAATGTGTTTCCGACTCGAAAAATCTGGTTTGGGAAAGCAAACTTCTTGAAAACTTACTCTTTTGATCATGAACCCAACTTTTTAAAGATTTGGCTTTTAGATTTGCGAAGCCAATTTTTGGATAAATTGGTTATACACCGGTAAACCAGGTTTTGGATAAACTTGGGGATAAACTTGGTTTTAAGACCGGTAAATCAGGTTTCTCAGTGAATACGTTGTTTTGTCCTGGTTTTGTCAATCGAAAAAAAAACCATCTCTTTCTCCTTTATTGTACAAATAGTATGCCATCGAATAACCTCTTTTGCCAAGAACTTGGAGTTTTGAAAAACCTGGTTACTCATTTGAGAAGATTATTGGTTTGTCAAATTTGATGATATCGATTAACGTACAATAGCAACCCTCATTGAAATTCCCGCCTACCAACTCGACACATCTCCCCTACCCCTTGGCGTCAACTTGCTGAAGTACCTGCAAGACAGTATCATCTTCGGAAAGAATGGAGTTA
Organism: Ophioderma brevispina; assembly: GCA_023653785.1. Classification (NCBI taxonomy): domain Eukaryota; kingdom Metazoa; phylum Echinodermata; class Ophiuroidea; order Amphilepidida; family Ophiodermatidae; genus Ophioderma; species Ophioderma brevispina. The sequence continues at coordinate 29,209 of JAMKCH010075159.1, forward strand.
TTGTGATGGCACGCGAACAAACCCCATGTGGCCTGTTAGTCATTGAAAATATTGAATTAAGTACTACAAACTGCCAAATTAGTGCTGTTTATTTATTTTTTTTTGGTAAAACCAAAGTATGCAAAACAAAGTAAAATTAGGCCTATACGGAAGCATGCATGTCATACGATTTTAGTGGAATCTCACTGTTTTTTCGACTCGAAAAATCTGATTCAATGGTTTGGAAAGCAAAATTGTGGAAAACTTGTTTTCTTGATGGAGAACCCAACCCCGAAATCCAACTTTTAAGACTTGACTTTTAGATTTGCAAAGTCAAGTTTGGATTATATAAAATGGTTTTTAGGCCCGGTGTGACGTGTTAAGCAACTGTCCGCGGGGAGCCATAGTCCGGGACTCCATAGGACGATAACGGAATTAAAGCGTGAAAACTAATGTTGCGTGAAGAGTCCACTAAATTGATTGCACCTGACACTGTTAAAAAAAGTCCGTCGTTAAATTGACGGAAAATTCGGGCAGCAGTATTTCCAGAAATTTTAGGGTAAATTTACAGAAATTTCTGTCAATTAACGGAAACTTTTACAGGTAATTTTACAGAAATTGTCTCATATTACGGAAAAAATATGTGTATGTTAACAGAATTTTCCGTAATTTAAAAATTACGGAAACCAAAAAAAAAGTCCGGAAATATTTGCGGGCCAGAAATTTTGAAATATTCGTAAAATTAACATTTTTTATGTTTGTTGTTTTTTATTTTTATTGTTGTTCTAAAACAGAAATTACGGAAAATCGTGTTTCTTAACGGAATTTTTAACAGTGTATTCCTAATTCCGTTGAGCCGGACTGTGAGTACGGGGATTATAATTATTATACCCGGTAAACCACGTTTTGGATAAACCTGGTTTTAAGACCGGTAAACCAGGTTTCTCAGTGATAAGTTGGTTTTTCAATATAGCTTTTTAGTTAAATGTACAAATTCCTCGAATAACCTCTTTTGCCAAGAATCCAAGCTTTAGAAAGAAAAAGGGTTTTTTTAAACCTAGTTACTCAGTCGAGAAAAAAAATTGGCTTGTCAAATTCCATGATCTCGATTAACGTACAATAGCAACCCTTATTGAAATTCCCGCCTTCCTCCTCAACACATCTCCCCTACCCCTTGACGTCAACTTGCTGAAGTGCCTAAGACCAGACAGTGTCATCTTCAGAAAGAAAGGAGTCATTGTGATGGCACGCGAACAAACCCCATGTGGCCTGTTATAGTCATTGAAAATATCGAATTAAGTACTACAAACTGACAAATTAGTGCTGTTTATTTTGAAAAAATTAAAGTGAGCAAAACAAAGTATAGTTAGGCCTAACGGAAGCATGCAGGTCATACGATTTAGTGGAATCTCATCAGCATTTTTTTCCGACTCGAAAAATCAGGTTTGGAAAGCAAATTGTTGAAAACGTTGTTTCTTGATCAAGAACCCAACTTTTTGTTAAAGTCTTGACTTTTATATTCGCGAAGTCAATCAGTTTGGATAAATGTTTTAAAGACCGATAAACAAGGTTTTTGATAAATTTGGTTTAAGGACTGGTGAATAAGTTGTTTTTTCAATCTAAAAAAAAATCTTTCTCATTTATTGTACAAATAGCATGTCATCGATTAACCTCTTTTGCCAAGATACCAAGTTTTCAAAAGAAAAAAACTTTGATTTTTTTTTTAAAAACCTGGTTTTTGATCGAAAACTGCAGTCGAGAAGAATATTGGCTTGTCAAATATGATGATATCGTTTATCGTACAATAGCAACCCTCACTGAAATTCCCGCCTACCAACTCGACACATCTCCCCTACCCCTTGGCGTCAACTTGCTGAAGTGCCAATAGACCAGACAGTGTCATCTTCAGAAAGAAAGGAGTTATTGTGATGGCACGCGAACAAACTCCATGTGGCCTATTGGGGTCATTGAAAATGTTGAATTAAGTACTACAAACTGACAAATTAGTGCTGTTTATTTTTGTAAAAGCAAAATGAGCAAAACAAAGTATAATTAGGCCTATACGGAAGCATGCATGTCATACGACATTGAGGTAATGATTATCCCATAGACCATGCCGCCAATCCCGTCAAGTAAACTGGCGCCAGTGGCGGATTTAAGGAAAAGGGCCCTGTCAGCAGCTTAAGGTGGGGCCCTTTTGGGTCGTAAAGTGGCGCAATGTCGCACTTTAGTGCAACTAGGGTAGTGTCTGAGGGGGCCCTGAGAGCAATATTTTACGGGGCCCTGTCAGCAGCTGCTGACACTGCTGACTCTTAAATCCGCCACTGACTGGCGCATGGCACAAAACGCGCCATATTTTTACCTGATAGACTAGAATGGTAACCGATAGTTAGGATATAACGTGTGCATTTTGAAATGCCTATATTTGTTTCACTTTAAGCCAGAAAAACAAAACAAAAACAAACAAATGGCCTAAGGCCCACATGTAATTCACTAATTGAAGTTTGTTTTCACCTACAATGAAACTAAGATTTTGTGCACCGCGAAGTAACACAGCGAAACAAGGACCGACGATAAAGGCTAAGCACCGGCAAGATAGGGATCTGAATCTGATGGTCAGAGTAGACAGTCCTATGGCGTTTAATATCATTTTGGCTCCATGTTTTACTTGCACATTCAAAGCATGTTCAACCGACAGTCTGTACGATCTGTTCCTACAGCTACTGCGGTCATTTTGAGAGTGGTGAAGGATTTTATAACATTCGGTTTACGTTCAAAGACGTCTAAAACATCATCGACCGCTTTCAGCTTTGACAAAAAAAAATAATAATAAAAAATGATATCATTTTCCTAACAGATGTTCATCATCACCTTATAAACTGTTGAAAGGGAATCAAAGGCAATAATAAAGTTTTTATATTTAAATTGATAAAGACGTGACGAACATAAAATGGTATTAAGCCATGTCTTAAAATATAGGAGCAGAAAAGGACACGTTTCCTCCATGTCCTTATAAAAGACACATCGTCGAAAAAGTGTCTTATAAACAAGACACATATTCTTCGAGTCATGTCTCGTCGCAAGCATGTGATATACTAGACATGCATGGCTTAGTCCATGAGCCGAGCAAATTTTCGGTATCCTGAAAGGGGACAAAACGACACTTATTATGCAGCATAGCTTACAAAAAAATGCATGATAGCATTTCTGGAATGGTAGCTGTAGCCAGTTAGGAAGGTAACTAAGGTTTATACAGGGGGTCAAAATTTGAAAATTGCATGTTGAAAAGTATACCACATTATTTGTGTGATCATAAGGATTCCAAAAAGGTATAGTTTGTACTAACTACAGCCTAAAGTTTTGTAGTTATATAGCTAAAAACAGCAAAGATCAATAAAAAGGGTCATTTTTAGTTGCACAGGGGTCAAATTTCAAAATTGCTCTGATTTGGATAAAATACGGTGCATATTATTGGTGGAGCTCATAGGATTAAAATAAGGAATAGTTTTGACTGTCTAAATGCTTAGTTACCAATGTAGGGGGTAACAAAGGTCTACGTCCATTGTATTCAATGGGGCTTGACCTTGTTTTCTCCCTACTTCGGTAAGTTACAAGCATTTAAAGCTGCACTCAAAACTATTCCTTATTTTAATCATGAGCTCCATCAATCATTTGCACCACTTTTAACCAAATTGGAGCAACTTTAAAAATTGACCCCTGTACAACTGAAATTTAACCTTTTGAACTGTTTTTGCTGTTGTTAACCTTAACGCCAAAACTTTGGGTTGTAAATAGTACAAACTATACCTTTTTGTAATCCTTATGGTTGGACAAATGATGTGGCATACTTTTCAACATGACCGGATCATTTTAAAATTTTGACCCCTGTGTAATCCTTGATTGTCCCCTACCTGGTTATAGCTATACCATTCCAGAAATGCTATCATGCATTTTTGTGTAGAGGATAGTGTACTGAGACTGAATAATAAGTCTCGTTTTGTCCCCTTTCTGGATACCAATTTGGTTAAAATTTCCTGATGGCTTAAGGACTATATATATAAAAAGTCATGACTAACTACCAGACGTGTGCGTGGTTATGTGACTTACACAAGGACGATATAACGACATGCCTACTGAAAACATGTCGCCATGCTAGACACGATTTTGCAGTGTATTTTTTTAAAGTTATCGTGTATTTAAGTGAGATAGCTCAAAATGTTTGAATCAGTACAACTCATATTTTTACATGTACTCAAAATCACACTACTTGCGCTTATTTAGTAAGTACACAAAGATATTACCAAGTTAGTCCAATTGATTGTTAATCGAGTAGCTTGAACTCAAATTAATGTTGTAGGTATGTGAGAAAATTGGGAAAAGAAAAGAGGGTAAACGAAAAAAGAATGTGCCTTGTTTTACATTGCATTATTCATCTTAATAGGTTAGCTGCTAATTAATCATGTAAATAAAATTTATACAGTTAGGCCTAGATATGGGAACAGAACCCGGGGCTCCTCTACTATGAAACCAAATACTTTACATGCTTAACTAAAGTACTACGATATCTTACAGGGAATATATGAGAACATTTAAAAGAATGACTCAGAAATGCATGCGAAATACAATTTTTATTGTTGTGTTAATTTAAATTGTAAACTATAGTTCTATAGAACTAAAGAGAGGAAGCGTGCATGTCATACGATTTAGTGCGAAGTCAGGTTTTGGATAAATATGGTTTTAGGAACGGTAAACCAAGTTTTGGATACACTTGGTTTAAAGACTGGTAAAGATGTTTCTCGGTGAATAAGTTGTTTTATCAATTAAAAAAAACAGCTATTTCTCCTTTTTTGTATAAATAAGCATGCTATCGAATAACCTTTTTTATTTGCCAAGAATCCAAATTTTCGAAAGAAAAACTTGGATATTTGGAACCTGCATGGTCACTTAGTCGAGAAAAAATGGCTTGTCAAATTTGATAATATCGATTAACGTACAATGGCAAACCTAATTGAAATCTATATAAACTCTGTGTTTTCGATCGAAAAGCCTGGATTATCGCCGAAAATCCAAGATTCTCGTCCAAAAAAACTTTTTTCCCGATTTGTTGAACATTTAGCTTGTCATACATCTATGGCGCTTCATTTTACTCAACTATGAAACAAACACTGTTCGTAACAATGAAAACCAAATTCCAAATCTTATTTTTTATATATATCTACACTATAAATATAGTTTTGGGGACATGTCTTGCAAATAGACATGGCTTCAACAAATAGAAAGGTTGTAAAGTAGATTCACATATACCTGAAGACATGATTTGAGACACATGTTCACATGTCTTCCAAGTCGTGTCTCGGGAAACGTCATAAAACCGGTCTCAATGGACACGCCTTACATTTAGGCATGTCTTGCATGGTGACGTCTTTGTCTTACACATAGAGATGCGACTTGCGTCGGGCTTGCGTCTAATTATTGGGGCTGTAGAAATGTGTCTCTCAAAACCGGTGTAACGATACGGAGAATTCCCCATGAGAGTTTTGTGTCAAATCAGTCGAGTATGTAGTAACACATTTCTTATTTTTATTGCATAGTGCATTGCATCCATGGCAGTGAATTAAAAGTACATAATATAGCATCCTTCATGCTTTTAGCGCATTTCTTGCCCACAAAAACCGCCTCATATAGGTTCCCATCACTATCATTTCTAATTTACATTTAATGAGCACAAATCAAGACGACCCCAATTTGTACCGTGCAAATTTTAATAGGCAGATTTGATGGGGGGAAAATGTCCAATAAAGCTGAAATTATTACTATTAGCCGGTTGACTTTTAGCCGCGGATTTGAATAGAGTGGTCACGCCGCACACGCTGCGTTGACCATGCCATGACCACGCCTGAAAGGAGTTGTGTCTTATATGCACCCTTTGTTTCCTAAAGTTCATCCACGCCAACCACAAACACAAGTTAGCGTTTGATTTGGTGCACTATGTCAAAACAACTCCTTAGTGCTTTAAATTTTAGTTCCCATGTATGGAGTGAGTCAAATAAGTACAGAACATCCGTTCTGAGATTCTCCATGGTGAGTTATCTTAATTGGTGACGAGTTCAGCAACTGCATTGCTCACTGTATAATCACAAAGAAGTTAGTTCATGAACTAACTTCTTTCTTTAGTCCTACATGGTAGGACTAAACCCTGGACTAACTTTAGTCTAGGACTTAGTATGATGGGATTAAAAGTCCTTCCTTGTAGGACTTAGTCCTAGACTAATTAGAGTTAGTCCATTGACTAATTTCTAATGAAGAGAAAATAAATAAATAAATAAATATATAAATAAATAAATAAATAAATAAATAAATAAATAAATAAATAAATAAATAAATAAATAAATAAATACTACATGCATGCATGCACATACATACATACACATACACATATACACACACATAAAGTCATACATACATACATACACATACATACAAACATACATACATAAATATACAGACAGACAGACATACAGTGTGTGGCGAGCTAAAAATGCATCGATTTCAGGATTCTGATGACGCTTTGCCGAAACTTTGCTCTAATATTTTTTAACTAAGTTGAAAGAAGTTGATTAATCCTATTCTACTCACACCCTGAAATTTCTTGCAATATTGCACGATGAGCACAAACCAGGGTCTGTAGATTTGTTACGACGAAATCTGTAACTGATTTGGGTAATTTTGGATGGTTTGAAGTTTCTGTCAATAAATTCAGACATTTCTGATGCACTACCAAGCTGATTTGTATTTAAAAATATGGTTTCAAGGAGGATGGCCCGATTTAAGTATATGAAAATTTCATCTTGATAGATTGGCCTTCACCCCAAAACTCCATCTGTAGATAAAGTTTCGCTCCGGTATTTCAATCCGTTTTGATATGAGAGCTAAAAACGTGATTTTGTAAGCCCATAGAATACTGTGTAAAATTAATATTGGTCGTCCAAAAAGGGGCACATTTTCACTCATAACGTCCAAACCAAACATCCTTTAGCCCTAAGATTTCACAGGGTAAATGAGAAAAATAGTAGCTTTCTTCTGATACCAAAATTGTGGCCACTTCCGGTAAAATCTGGGGTTCTGGGGACGAGGCTATTAGCGATCGGTCCATGGACCTTTAAAGAGTCACAAATATCCAAAGTTTATTTATTTTTTCCTACATTTGGTGAAAATTTTGGTAATAAAATTGCATAAAATTTAGACAAAATATCATATCTACCCAATTTCTCTTTTACTATGCAGAAAATAATACCATAATTGCTACATAAGCATATAAATAAAGGAAAGGCTGAGCAGAGGTTTGCTATAGCTTCGCTTCTATAGAGTTATACAAAATGAGATAATGTGCTGAAAAATAGCCAAAACTGAGCAAGTTTTGAATGGTGACATGGGTATGTGGGTGTGTGTACCGCTTACATGTGTGTATAGTGTTTGGGATGTTTGTCCGATGTTCTCTATTTTCCATGACGTGACACGTGAGTCTTTGTCACTCTTTGACATACCGAGAGATTCTCAGGTAGGCGAATAAGCTATACCCAATAAATTTCTTACTGGTATTAAGTTACATGCAGATATATATACCTTGAAAGTGCCAATTTAAATTGGTCATGTCGTGGTTCAATATAATACATAATCTGAATTTGTACTGGAGCAAAACGAAATTGGAAATTCCACAATATTTGCACCAAAGAAAACACATTTAATTTAACGCTTTCAGAGGGGAATGTGTTTGAATTTGAAAATAAGCATTACAGTGTTACCATAGCTTTAATATTTTTAGGGACATCTGTGAAAGTGCATGAATACGCACGGTATGGTGCATGGTGTCCTATTGTTTACCCTGACACCGAATTTGTATTCGATCCTCAATCTTTGGTAAAATCAACTCGCGATTTCAAACCTCCACATTTCACCTTCTCCTAATTTTGGTCCTATTTGGTGAACGGAGCGTAATAACGGTATGACATCTAAATCTGTGGGAAAATCCTGGTTCTCGTGTGCGGCTCATTCCGCTGAAATAACTTTGCATCATCGGCAAATTTGGTCTGCCAATTGTTCGCCTGCACTGATCTATAAACTCGAGAGGTATTTAAATTTAAAATGAAAAAATCCTCGTTGGCTATATCTTGTAGATATTTTGGGAAAATCTCTTCCGTTGGGGCATGAAGGGAGGCTATAGCCCTCGGGCATGGCGGAGTACAGACCCCTATGGGAACTTTGTTGATATAAGGTTCAAGTGATGTGTGTGGTTTTAAAATAACAACCGGGTAAAGGATCTCCATCAGCTTTAATCACTGGAAGTGTTGATAATAACACCACCAAATAGTGCTTATTTGCTGAGAAATCACCAAAATAGCTAAATGATTATAACGTTATTTTTACTTTGCATGTTTATCCCATATGGAAAACATTAAAACCTTTAAAGTTCTGTAACGAGCCTTAAAGATTTAAATAGAAAACCCTTCTTTTTTGTGTGTTTATGTATTTTGCAGAGTTAAGAAAAGTAAAAAGCAGTGTAATCCATCTTTGGAAGGGTCAGGGTGGTCATAGATTTGCTCCGAAAATTTCCAGATGGGCCGTTTTGGACCGCTTGAGCCCCAAAATGGGAGATAGACAAAAAGGTGTTTCAATATGCCAATTGTCTTTACATTTTAAAATGTTCAGTCCGACTCTGTTCTTTGGTTCTTTAATAAAAAACCCCTTTCTGTTCTACAAAGAACCTTTGAAGGGATCTTATTAAGGGTTCTCTAAGTTTAAGGTCTTACAAACAGCAAGTTTTTTTTTTATTAAAGAACTTTTTTTCGTTGTCCATGAGCTATTTTGTATAGAAGCCATTATATTTTGAATCGTATTTTTTTCAGATATGTTATCCCGTTAAAGTCTATAACGGTTTTGTTGAGGAGTGAAAGATTTTGTTATCTACTGAAGATAGTAATACGGGCTGGTGTAGTGGCTCATCCACTCGCCTTTCACCAATGCGGCCCAGGTTCGATTACCTACGAAGCCAGTGTATCATACGTGAATTTGGCTGCCGATTTATACCCGTTTTCACAGGTTTTATCCGAGAACTTCGGTTTCCTACTGCATCTAAAATCGGACTACTCATTGCCAAAAGCTCCCAAAATGTCATCTTTCTGGATATATTTGCCAATTCTGAGATTTGAAAGGCATGCTGTTTTGAATAATAATATAACCTATACTACGATTTAATGTAGTCCTTTTTATGTTCTAAACCTTAGAAAAGCTGATGTAAATGTTGCATGCAAAACTGTTATATGCAACAACATCAAAGTAGTTAAAGACACTCAGTGATTTGAAAAAAAAATATTTGAAATTTGCAGGAGGAGCTTAAAAGTGAAGGAAACGTCTATAGAATTCTCATAAGTTACTTTTTCCAACTGAAGAATTGACAGAAAAGGAAGAAAACGACATGTTCCAAGATACGATTCTCCATTAAATTACGTGTTGTATGTAGTAAGTGTCCGTACGCGTACGCGGACAGTAATGACTAAAATTTCCGATTTTGTCCTTATTAGGTTGCTTCTGGTCTTATCATTTGAGGGTATGTTAGGATACCTGTACTTGTTAAATACAGGCAAAAATCTGATTTTCGACATCTCATTGATATTAAAGGTGAGTGACCCGTCGACAACCTCGTCCCCCACTCTACCCCATCAAAATTGAGATTTTGGTATCAGAAGAAAGTTTATATATTTTCTCATTACCGCAGTTGAATTTAAGGCTCAGGAAATGTTTCCGTCTGATGTTATTCAAAAAACGTCTCCAAATGTGGCCGACCACATGCATTAAATAACACACACCGTCCTATGCATGGGCGAATTTAGTATGCATTTTTGCTTCTACTCTCCAAAAAGCCGGACCGACGATATGTTTCCAAGTGAGAGAAAACATCATATGAAAAACGTGACCATGATCGGGTCACACACATTTAAATCGCTGCACTTTTTTGCCTGGAAATTTCCCCCTACAGACTGGCTACCCGCCTGGACAGATGTGCCTATAGGCCTAAGTATAATCGACACTGATCTCTCAGTGCACCACAAAACGTATTTGTGGTAAAAATATCTGGAAAAATTACACTAAGCGGGGGAATTTATGTTTCGACAACAAAATAATTCCTACAAAAGGTGTGTTTGGTAGTATTTGATACCAGGAATAACATAGTAAAAATCTATGAAAATCTCTACGATGGAAAGTGGAGAAATAAGTATTTTTTATCAGGAAAAACATACAGTAAAATCGAAGAAAATCTCTACGATGGAAAGTGGAAAAATAAGGGGAAATTTTTGTGCAGGGGTAAAAATGAAAAGTGTTCTAATCGTGCTAAAATATATGCCATTTTATTTAGCTATTGCTAAGCTTTAAAATTTTTCCCTATCTATGACTTATAGTTTTGGTACAATGGGATATAACAGTTCAAGGTCGTCCTGGGGTAAATTTTACAAAATGGTCTGATTTTGTTAAAACTGGTGTCAAATTGTTCAGGACATCACGATCAACATGATCAATAAGAAAATGTTTACCGAATCTGCGTTTAAAGGTTCGATGTGGTATTCTGAAAGGGAGTCTAACTTTAGACCCGGGTTTAAACCAGGGTTAGTCCTACATGAGTGGACCTTTTTTCTCCCAACATGTGCTGTAACAGGTGAGAAAATTCCTCATCCATCCATGATGAATTTTCTCACCCGTTATTCACTTAACTTTCACAGTATTTTGAAAGGAAAATAAGTCCACTCATGTAGGACTAACCCTGGTTTAAACCTAGGTCTAAAGTTAGACTCCCTTTCAGAATACCAGCCTCAGAGTTTTAGCTTGTAAATGGCTGTTATAATATCCTTATTCTTGTGATATTATTTGATTTTATTTCTCTGAAACTTTTGAGAAAGCATTCCTAGCAGAGAAAGTATATACTAGAGAAAAAATGGAATTCCCTATCAGAGTGCTATATTGAGATTATGCAAGATGTTGTTTACAAGTTTGGAGAAAAGCTACTACAGATATATGGGGATTTTCCAGCTATGCTGCAAAACAAAGATCGCACCAATAGGTAGTTTCCAATGACGTCATCATTGAGTTTTCTATTGGATAAAGATTGCATGAGATGATGTCATTGGATAATGTAAGGTGCTACAGACTATTATCACACTGCAAAAATTGTGTCTTGTCTGCGTGAGTACACTATTTTAAGACGCGACTTTGAAGCCATTTTAGCCGTCTCCTTAGACAAGTCATGTCTTATATTTAGACATGTCTTTTGGGATGGACACGTCTTAAAATGTCTTTCAAATTTAAGACGTGACTATAGCTATAAAAGACATTAAAATGGTAATAAGCCATGCCTTAAATTATAGGAGCAGAATAGGACATGTCTTTCTTCATGTCCATATAAAGACCCATCATTGAATAAGACTTTAAACAAGTCACCTATTCTTCGAGTCATGTCTTATCGCAAGTATCTCTATATACTAGACATGACTCGTATACAAATCATGACTAACTATACAATGACAAGACGTGTGGTACGTGACTTATACAAAGACTCTAAATTACGACATGTATACTGAAGACACGTCTCCATGCTGGACACAATGGTTGGTATTCTGAAAGGGAGACTAACTTTAGACCTGGGTTTAAACCAGGGTTAGTCCTACAAGAGGGGACCTTTTTTCTTTCAAAATACTGTAAAAGTTAAATCTAACGGGTGAGAAAATTCCTCATGGATGAGCCATTCCAGCCCATCCATGAGGAATTTTCTCACCTATTACAGCATACTTTTAGAGTATGTTGTAAGGAAAAAGTCCACTCATGTAGGACTAACCCTGGTTTAAACCCAGGTCTAAAGTTAGTCTCCCTTTCAGAATACCAGCCAATATTAGCACTGTACACATTGAGGAAACCTATATAACTTTATACATTGTGCTCACTGTGGAAAGACTCGGGCCAGTATAGTTAAATTACACTTTGGATCTCAAGTGATGGTATATATCGGTGGAGATACACCATTAAAATAAGTATCAGTAATCATATAAAGATATTATCGAGTGCAATAATTATAATTGCTATTGTATTGTATTTTGGACATTCTAAATTCTTGAATCCAATCAAATTAGTAAAAATTATAATGAATATGTGTTGTCATGCATAAAATTCAGATCATTTGTGCACAAGGCTCACTTTGTTTAAAGAGTATTTCTGACTTTGTTGTCCACGAGATCTCGTGACATAACCTTCCATAAGCCTAATACAGCCTGGTCATATTTCGCGTAACTAAATAACAAAATGTCATAGACATTGTATCAAATATGTATGTACATATAATTAAAAAAATCCAACGGATTTTTACCCCATTGTGACATTGAAGATATGTTGCCTTATAACTATCGAATTATAACCCGCAGATAGGGCAAACTATACTTTTTTAATCGTTAAAACGTGATGAACATGTTGGTGTACTTCTTTACAAATTCTAACCCTTTTCACATGTTAACCCCCTGTGTAAACCTTTCTCCCTATTCCACTGCTTTCCGGTTGGTAGATTTTCTTAGATTTTAGTATACTATTCCTAATGTTAAATACTACCAAATTCTTTTTAAAAACCTTCTGTTGGAATTATTGAGGTTGCTGCTTATTTCATAAATGCACCCGTCTACACAGATAGTCGAACATAAATTATAAGATATTTAAGGTATAGAACTTTACCTTAAAGTTGAGCGCCCAATTCTAATTATCATGCACGTGGAAAGAGATATAGAAGCAAACGACAGATATGGCTGGAGACTGTACGTCCATACTGCACGCGACCATAAAAAGAATACACGAGATTACCTCGTAAACACACGTGCCGAAGAAAATTCGGTCCATGCAGTGTTAAGACAGGAGATGCCATAAATCACTTAACCGTCGTTGTTATTTTTCCTTGAATAAAACAAGAACTATAAAATTGTTTTTATGTGTCAAACAAGTTTGATTTATCTTGAAAAATGATCCTTTGTATGAAAACTATGCTTCAATTTTCTGAGTTCATAACACTCATCCTGATTTTAGTTAAAACCACTTGAATAGCTGAAGTTGATCTTACCTTTGTTTTATAATCCCACATTTGTTTCTGGAGACGCGTCAGCAATGGGTGTATGGTAAGACAAAAAATATGGTTGTATTGATGTCGGCCTTTGAAAAGATGTGGTTAGTCGTTTGGTTCTTTTTTATGTTAATATTCTGTCCTTTTTTTCTAAAAACTTTGCTTTTCTTTAAGGACATTTTGTGATCCACAGCCTCGTCCCTCGACTAACCTAAGAAAAGTTGAGATTTTTATATCATCTGAACCGTTGGCCTAGTATCTTACGTGCAAATTCGAAAAAAATCGAATTTTGTGTTTTCTGTCCGTAAATGGACAGTGGTCTATGGGGACTGTGATAAACATTTGCTCATATCATGAAAAAGCACCTTGCGAATCAATTGAAATTTTGGAAATAACCTTTTCTCGTGCATATCGGGCGAACCATAAACAAAAATGAGGATCACAAAATATACCTATAATTATCTAAATATGTACTGAAATAGGTCGCTATTGTTTGCGTTGTTTTTCCTCTGCGTATAGTTCCTATACAAAAAGTCGGTTGCATGGTTAAGACTAACATAGCAGTTGTTTGGGCTTTCGGCTCTGTTACGGCAGTAATTTGATGGATTACTCTCATTTATGAGATTTAATTAACTTCATTTGGAGAAAGCTTTTGTCTTAGCTATTGCAGAAATTAGTTATAACAAAGCCCAATATCGACAAGCTCAAGGTGATTGGGTCACGATATATCCGTTCGATAGATTTTGTTAAGATTTCGTATAAATTAACTTTCATAAATGTACATGAAATATCAAAAATAAAAATCATAAAACAATTTAATTTAAAAAATAATACATACCATTTTTATTTCTTGTGTTTTATGCACCAGAAAGGTGGTATTTTTAAACTATCTAAAAGCGTTTACATCTATAATTTTTTTTTCAAACAAAATATTCCTTAGCGAGTGAACGACGCCTTTTAATTTTTGCCATGAATACTAATGCAAACTAACTCGTGTAATATTTTGCCCCATTTTAATATCTTTACTCATTTCTATTGCTTCTATGAAAGATTTATTTTTTATTCATAATAATTTTTTAATGGTTTTGCTTTGTTTTTCTGTACTGACGAATGGGTGTACCGACCAATTTGAAATTTGAAAACGTATAAGCTATTTTGCATTGTCATTATTTGAAAACTTTGTCAGTTAAACGCAATTAATTATCATCGATAAAGTATAATTGACAGATTGTGCTCAATTTTCCTAAAAAAGTAATGTTAATTTTGGAAAGGAACATGGATATGGATATAATTAATGCACACAATTAGCAGTGTTGTGAATACTGAGTTAGGATTTAAGAACTTGTTCAAATTTCTACTATTTTGAAAGTTTGCAAGACCAAAATATAACCGTACATTTGACACACACTGGCCAAAAGTATTGCAACATTCACAAAACGAAATTCATAATCACCAATTGATTTCAAATTATACCATGAATTTTTGACCACTCAATAAGTATTTAAAATCCAAAGTTGTGTTTTCATACAGATGTTATTCCCCAAAATCCAAGAGAGTGAAAAAACTTTGATTTGATCGTCACGTTCCCTAAATATGGCAGATAAAATGAACAGCAAACGACAACTTGTCGATTGCACTCCAGAAGGAATACAGACACAGAAACAAAAGAAATGGCTTCAAAACAGCCATTTAATGGATTGTACGGGTTCATTAGGGTTTACTTAATGTTTTATGGGAGAAAATCATGGTGGTTGTGTGGACCGGAAACGAGATAAAGTCAATGGAAGACAGTGGTCTTCGAATATTTGAGAAATCCAAGACCCCTGAAATGCAATTCTAATGATAACTCACGTGGTTTACGTAAATCATGTGTAAATTACGCGTTCACATTACATGACAAACAGCACAATGTCAACGGTGCCATTTAAAAGTTGTTTTCAGGTTATCACGTGACCTCTTTCTTGCCATTAAATTCCCCGAGTCCAACGGTGGTAAACGTGCTCCAATCTTTTATCTCCCTGTTTATTGACATTACCTCATTTCCCGTCCACCACACCACTTTTCGCCCTAACCATTTAGAGTAGACCCGGACAATCTCGTCAAGTTCATTTAGCGACTATTTGGCAGCCATTTTTGACGTTCCTCTGCCTGTATTCCTTCTTGAGTGCAATCGGCAAGTTATCATCAGCCAGCTTCTTTAACCCGCCATATTAAGGGATAATGAAAATAAAATTAAACGTTTGTCGCACGACTTGATTTTGGGAAACATCATCTGTTGAAGACTCCACTTTGACAATAATTACGTAATGTGTAGGCAAATACTCCTGATACAATTTTAAATCAATTTGTGAATATAAATTGCTTTTTCTGCATGTTGCAATACTTTTGGTCAGTGTGTGTATTTTGTTTGAAATGTTTGTTCCGGAGCGTGAACGTACATTCTTTCACTGGGCGTTTGAGGCATGTAGGCCTACAGACAGATTTTCGGATTTTAGCCTATAATATTTTTGGAATATATATGCTTTGCATGCTTTGTTAGAAATTATCCATATAAGGGATCAAACTTGTCCAATATGCTGTTGACCTAAAGCCCCATGTAGAACGATGATGATGATGATGATGATGATGATGATGATGATGATGAGGATGATGATGATGATGAGGAGGAGGAGGAGGAGGAGGAGGAAGAGGACGACGACGATGGTGACGACGATGGTGATGATGACGGTGGCACAGTTACGACGATGCTGCTGCTGTTGTTGCTGATGATGATGAAGATATTTGCTACGATGGATATGATGATTATCGCGGTTATTGCAATAGCCGTGATGATGGTGATATGATTATTAGAGAAACAATACTGATTCTAGTATAGCTGTAATCCACGCATAATTACTTTTGATTCAATAATTTTGTACCATATGCGGGAGGTTGTCATACTATATATAGATAGATAGAAGTTCCGCGTTAGGTAATATTCATATGAGTTCTGGGTCTATGAACAAACGTGCTTTGGAAAGTGATTCTAAAGTAGTTAAATTATAGCTGGAAGGCAAAAAGACGACAAACGATATGGAATCTAAAAGCACTGACACTATTAGGAAGAAGCCATGTCAAAGAGCAGTAATAACAAGGACGGCTTCTTTCTCGGACCTCACAGGTGCGCCGAGCTTATGTCGATACACTTGCTATCAGCAGTAGATAGCTGGCCAGATAACACGTTCGAGCACGCGACCATGAATTTACTGACCGGACCTCAATACACGATTTCTTTTTAATTATCTTAATGGCTTATTGTAATTGCGATCTTATGGACCATTTAATAGGCTCACTAGACTACACTAGTAGGTGGGTCAATGCAATATTATTAATGATTGATGACGTAATTCAAAAATTGTATTAGCAGAGATATATATTTTTTTTGGCAAGAACCCCCCCCCCCCCAATAAAATGTATATGTTCCTTATTCACATTCGACTGCGATGTATTTTGTTTGAACTGTTTGTCCAGGAACGTGAGCATACACACACTCTTTCACTGGGGGCGTTAAAGGCATGTTGTCCTACAGACAGATTTTCGGATTTTTACCCTAAAATATTTTTCGATTTGCTCGCAAACACTAGGTTGCTCAAGAACTTTTAAAGAATCGTGCAAATTGTTCGTGTCGATCACAACTCGCATGCAGATCTTTGTATATCGGCGCACATTATGCCATCATAATAGGTCCTTACCGGTGCGAAATTTCAATTTTCAAACAGAAATGTGAATTCGGACGCGGGCGGCAGGGGAATTCGAACAATATTTAAGAGCGAGAGGGGAAAATTAAACATTTCCTCAAGGAGATACGAGGGAATATTAACTTCCAAATGGACAAATTTAATAAAATAAGGGGAAATGGGAATTTTTTTAATGAAAGCGAATGGGAAATGCGATTTTTTGCTGAAAAAATTTTGAAATCCTCCATCCCTCCGGTGTAAATAATGACCACCCCTTAATACAGCCAACGTAGCATGGGATCGGTAATCATGCTGATGGCGATTGAACAAATTGCGTATTGGTACTAAAGAGTCGGATTTTTTTCACCTTGAGTATTATTTTCTTGATTTTCATATGCTTACAATTGCAATAATATAACTGTATAACGCTCGGGATGACGCTATCAACTCCAATGAGCCACATCACTTGGCACTTAAAATAGACCAAAAGTGCCGTCCATGTCATTTAACAACTGACACACCTAAATAGCCTCTGTCCATATGTCACTCAGATCTACCTCCATGCTCAGATTAAGTCTCCGTCTTGACAATTCGTTGTATCTAACGGACGTGATTAGACAAGATTAAAACTGTTGTCTTTCTTGAAGGGGCGGAGCATGCCTCTGCCCGAACCGTGCAAACTGCAAGATAAGGACGCGATATGATTTATGATCATAATTTGTTACTTATGGTATATAGTACCAGACTTCCATTCATAAGATAAAGACAATTGATATCAAACAGAGGCTATATAGCCGGCAAATTACTTGCTTTACATAGACAATTATTTCACTCCGTGGATGTGTGCAAAACTTCAAGGACGTTTCAATCAAAGCAATGTAGCAAATTGTATAGCCTTTTGAAGGAGAACTAGAATTCGCGGTTCTCGGCTTTCTAGGGTTCAGGTTTTTGCGGGCTAGTTGGGGACTGGTTTGGGGGAGGCTGGTAATTGTGCGTTGACCAGTGGGTCATATTGGCGGGGTGGTTTTGATGCTTCTGTTCAGAACATTATCGGTCGCTTTCAGCTTCGCTCTGAGCCATTTGTTGATACTGAGGTGGGCTGGAATTTGTATTTGAATTGAAAGCAGGACGTTTTTCTGCAAGTTGTTTAGGTTGTTTGAATTGATGTCAAAGATGAATTGTAATTCAGTGTCTGCATGTTAAGGCAGACTTGCCAAGTTTTTTAGGTGGGACTGTAACTGGAATAAGTTTGGGGACGGCATCTATCTATCTATCTTCCAATCATTACATCACTCAGTAACGTAGTAGAGTATTGTTGTACTCGGTGAAAAAGGTGCTTGGCACAGGAAACAAAGATCAAACTAGTGTGCCGGAAAAAAAAAGAGTTGGTTGGCTGCAAAAAGTAAAAAAGAAAGGTCTCGTGTGCTAGCAAGCGGAGTTTGATGTTGGCTTCAGGCGACTCCAGAAAATCTCCAATGAATGAGCTGAAAACCAGTAAAGCTGGTAAGGGGTGTTCCAGATGCAGATGACACTTGGAAAAAAACTGTGCTGGTAAGAGAATTCTACAGTGGTGCTGATGTAGATGTTGGTCGGTGGCACCTCGTTTGGTCTGATATATACACACATGCAAGGTTTGTTAGGTGAATGGATGGTCCAGAATTGAAGTTGTAAGTTTTCTTGACAATTGCATGGAATATGACGCCAATAGATGAATTTCCATTCGCGAACAAATTCCTTTCGTTTTGTTTATTATATTATATTTCTTGTTTATTTTGATTTTTAATTGATAATGTATATTTTTGATATAGTTGAGTATTTTGTTTTTAATTAGGTAAGTGGTATATGTGTTCATTTCTTATTTATTATTTAGTTTTAATTTGACTTGATTTAGTCAAATGTTTAATTTTTTTTTCAAATTTTATTGTAATGATTTACTAATTATTAATATTTGTATTTCAACATTTTGGTTTTTAATTGGTAAATTGATTGGTGTTTATTCTTGTTTTATTTTACTTATTTAGTAATCTTTATTTTGTTAGTGTTAATAGTTAAGTTATTTTCATTTTAATGATTTATATGCTGATGCAATCAAGCAATTGGTGGAAGTCGGGTCCGATTCAATTTTACTTTTTTTCATGTAGCTGTATGCACCATTCAAAAAAGTTACATTTTGCTGAAATCCCCATGAAAATTGATCCAGTTACTTCAAAAGTATGATTCAGTGAAGGGTTGACCAAAACAAATAGGAAAAACAAAAACATTTATCTTGGTTTGGCTCGATCTCAAAATCACTATTGCGGACTTCCACTCATTTTGCTGATCACATCACAAGATTCATATTTTGTGTATAGGCTTTAATTTGATTAATTTTAAAATATTTTTATATACTCCCGTTATTTGTATTTTCTTACCATTTTGGATTTTATTGTTCCCAGCCGAACAGAGTTCGGGAAGGGCGAATATGAAATGAGCAGCGGCCGACCGCGTCCGTTGTCCGTCGGTGTGACAAAATGTTAACCCATGTTGTATACCATTGATCTGGAGTTCCGTAAGGAGTACAATGAGTAAATAATGTGGACCCCCCCCCCAGAAGCGGGTTGATGAGTGTTCGACCCTTATAAGATTGTGGCCGTAAAATATGTAATTAAGTTATCTAATTTGTAATTTTATGAGAATTTTCCTGCAAGGGCCTGTGTACAAGTTTTCTGGAGTTCTGTAAGCCGTATCTAATGATGTAATTTGGTGGAAGGAAGTGAGTGGGCTGAAGAGTTCTGACCTGATTAGATTTTGGGTATTTCGGGCGGCAAATTTGAGTATGAAAGTGAGCTAATTAATATGCAAAAATCCGAGTCCGTAATTGCCTATATTTTGAAAAACTGTACATTGTGTTTATACTCAAACATTCCTGTGCCTGATAATAGCCTATCAGGGCCACCATCTTTTTGACCATTTGAAAGTATGATGATATATGCGCGCTTAGACTTAGGTATGCAAATGAGTATTTAATATGCGTATTGCTTGTCTCTCTGAAACGGTTACAGACATCGGATAGGCAAAATTTCCTTCGCTACATGTGACGAGACTACTATTGCTATAGCGGACAGTAGTGAGGTGTGGGAGGGGGTTGGGTGTTGGGGAGGGTGGGGTGTGGGCGAGTGGGGGGGGTGGGGTGTTGGGGAAATTTTTTTTTTAAGCCCGGGGGGGGGAGTTTGGTGTTGGGAGGGGGGGGATGTTGCGGGGTGTTGGGGAGGGGCTGGGGTTATTGCGGGGTGTTGGGGAGTGAGGGGGAGGGAGTGAGGGGGGGGGAGGGAGGGGAGGGTCGGGGGGGAAGGGGGGAGGGGAGATGGGGGGGGGGGGGAGGGGGGGGGGGGGTGGGGGAGGGGGATCGGGGAGGGCGGCGTGTGCGGAGGGGGGGGCTGGAGGGGAGGGGGGGGAGGAGAGGAGGGGGGGCACGGATTGGTGGGGGGGAGGGGTTAGGAAGGGAGGGGGGAGGGGGCGTTGGGGAGCGGGAAGTGAGGTGGGTGTGTGGGGAGGGGGGCCGAAGGTGTGGTAGGGAGTATGGCGAGGGTGGGGGCAGGGACGCGGGCGTCGGAGTGGGGCAAGGGGGGGGGGCGGAGGGGCGGTGGTGGGACCCTGCGTGCGGTAAATCTATGTCCCCGGGGTGTTGGGAGGGGGATGGGAGTGTTGCAGGGGTGTTGTGAGGGATGAGGGTTGTGCGCGGGTGTTGGGGAGGGAATGGCGGATTGCTGGGTGTTGGGAGGGGCAGAATGCGCGACGGTTGATGGGGAAGGGGAGGCGTGTTACAAGGTATTGGGGTGGGGTTGGGGTGGTGAGGGGTGTTAAGGAGGGGATGGGTGTGCGGGGGGTGTTGGGGATGAGGGTTGCGTGTTGAGGGATATGGGGAGGGGGGTGGAGTGATGAAGTTACATTTACCCATTTAGTGATCGCAATTATTCGGCGGGGGGACCATACTTTACGCATCGGGAAATACGGAGTTCGCCCTTGTTTTGTTATTATTTTGTCGTTTTCTTTATTTATTTTGTGACTGATTTTTAAAAATTTATTTGGTTCATTTATTCATTTTATATTTATTCCTTTGTGCGGAAGGAGCTATATAAATATCTGTAATTATGTTATTATTTTTTTTTATTTAACGATTTATTTTTTTTATTTTTTTTATTTTTTTTATTTTTTTTATGGTTTTAATTTTTTAAATTATGTGTTATTATTTTCTCATCCGTTTTTTATTATAATTTCGTTTTCTTTATTTTATTTAATTTGTACTGATATTTTTCTTATTTCATTACATTTGTTATTATTCATATTTATTTGTGTACTTTTTTTGTTATGCGTTCGGCTATATGTAGACTTTTGTGATGGTCATATGCGAAAAATCTCTGTTACACCCAAACAAAAAAATTTCTAGAAATACAATAAGCCAAAAAAAGACCCCCCCACCCAAAAGAAAAAATCAGCCCAAAGTGGACTTCGAACCCACCTACAACAGATTCTATTTTTAATAAATCAATGGACAAAGGGACAGAGCCACAGAGCCAATTGAGGAAGTCAACACAGTTCAGGCGCTCGCTAATTAGCGGTTGTAACCGTTTCGCTAGATTGTTTAAGGGCGCCTTGCAACAATGATATCATGGTAAGTTAATTTCGTTAAAAAACGCCTTCAATGAACCCCCCGCTAGTAGCCTTGACACGTCATAGCCCTGGCGCAATATGGAGCGTCCAGGGTAGAGTAACCTCGCGAACTACCCGTATTACCACGCGTGTTTTTGTAATTACCCACCTACCCTACGCTACAAATCGCCTGAGGGGAATCGGGGGAAATCCCCCGCGTCACTGATTCCCTAGTTTTTGGAAGCATCAGTTATTTTTCACGAATCAATACACAATATAAGCCGATTTTAACACAAAATCCGCTCCTAGAAAGCGCAATTTTCAGTACATCTTAAAGCAGTGATAGCTGATTTCGTACATACTTCAAAATCCAGTAAAAAAACCCCAACTGGCCATGTTAAATGAAAAAACACAAATGGGTACACAAAAAAAACACGGTTTTTACCTAAACAAATTTAAGCTAAAGAGACTTACACCGACAATTTCTAGGGGGTCAAAGCTCAAACAACCGATGAATGAATGAAAGTAATTTGCACGTACCATTTTCACCGGTTCGAAATTAACGACATTACGTGATCAGCGAACAAAAAACGGCCCCCAAAATGGCCCGAGAATAGTAAACGTAATATTTACTGTCGCTACGCGACCGATAATAAGACCTGAAACATTCGACTGTTGGCGCAGCAGGCTACAAAATTAGAGATGCGTCGTATAACCCAGGATGGCAGCAGATTTGTGAACACATCTCAAGTAACAAAAAGGTTTGAGTGATTAATATTGTGCAGGACTGAAAGGGGGACCTGAAACGGCACATTCTTAAGTGCAGAAAATGGCGCCTTAAGGAGAGGGGGGCCAAAAGAAGTTTGTACAGAGGGTCAAATTTTAAATTGATCCAATCATGTTGAAAACGTATACCAAATTGGTATTTGTCTTAACCACAAGGATTCAGGGAAAGGGTTATATAGTTTGATGTACTATCTTACAACGCTGTTATAGAATACCTTCCAAATTTCTGTCGGCATAGCTCCTGCAAAACCTTAGGGATGGAACCTTCAGAAAATCAAGCTCGCCAAGAAATGTGAAGGTGAACCTGATAGCCTAATCCCACCACCAACACCCTTTGATTTGAGGATCAGAGAATTTCCACGGAATCACTTTGCTTACACAATCCATGGGACACTGCAGTCGCAGTATCCCATCGATAATCCTGGATCAATGACAGATTGTATGAGCAATGGTTCACTCCTCTACTTGAACCTTAAAGCAGTTTGTGGAAAGACCCATCTAGCAAGCCCACAAGGCCTGGGACCTTGATAGGAAAGCATGGGTCACCTCAACAGACTTCAGACTCAGAACCATGGCGTGGTCGTACAAAGAACTTCCTTCACAAGATTAGTGGAACTTTCACCAAACTGCGATTGTGGAGAGTTACAAACCATTAGCAACATAGATGACTGTTGAGGTCTACAAGTCCCCAAGCGGAATCCCAGGCCTGATCACCTGGATGATGAAACTATCAGCTGGTGTAAAGACGGAATCTTCCATGTGACGTTTGGGGACTTGCACGAACGAAACGAACGAACGAAACGTTAAGTTAAGAGTTATAGGCTAAACCACAGCAAAAATCAGAGAAAAGGTCAATTTAAGTTGTACAGGGTTCAAATTTTAAAGTTACTCCGATTTAGATAAAAGTGGTTGCAATTGCAAAATTATTGATGGTGTTCATTAGGAGCAAAATAAGCATATCGTTTTGACTGCTCTAAAATGTTAGTTACCGATGTGGCACAGACAGAGGTCAACGTCCATTGCATGCAATGGGGCTTGCTCTTGACTTTGTTTCCCCCCTACTTTCTTCAGCAAGCATTATTCAGGTAATGTACCTGGATTTGGATAGGCAAATGGGTTGTCCTTTCATACAGTGATTGGGGTTGCTTTGCTTTCACCCACTGTAAAAAAAATCCACGGTTATTTGAATGCAAAATTTTACTGAGGACCGCGATTTTACTGTGAAATACCATAAACAAAACCATATTACAGCGTTACAGCGGAATACCTTAAAAAAAAGTACGGTAAAAAAGTGAAATTTACGGGTAAAATACCTGGCAACCGATTTGCGGACAGAATTTTACCCCGTTAAATGCTATTTTGCCGTAAATTTGACGGTTTACTGTAAGTGTTACGGTATTTATATTTCACCGTAACGTTATTTATGGTTTGTTTACGGGATGTCACCGTTTAAAAATACGGTCCGCAGGAAAATTTTGCATGCAAATATAAAACCGTCATGGTGGTTTATTTTACGAATCACCGTCAGTAAAAAAAGTAGATGGAGGTTTTTACAGTGTTTGGGGATGATTTTGATGCAGAAAGAAACTGCGGTTAGAAAAAAAACACACCACACACACACAAACACCCACCCACCCCACCCCCCCCCCCCCCCACACACACACACACTCGCGCACGCGCGCGCAAACGCGCGCGAGCGCGCACACACACCCAGAGGTCATCACTCCTCAGGAGAAGGATGCTTTCTTTTGCAATCTCTATCAAGTAACTTCAGTGATGTGGTTCCTGCACAATTCCAATAACCGGAAGAAGCATTGGACGCGATGATATTACATGCTTGATGTGGCAGAAGATCCCTGGCTCGACCTCAGCCTTGGGATAGGTTCTTGGCAAATTCTGGCTGAGATATGCTTGGTGTGGAATTTGCTACCAGACGAGTTTTCTTCCGTATTCGTTGCAGAACATTTCCCAGACACTTTTTCGAACAGACAGAATTTGGATAGAGGTTACACGGTTTGTGGGGGGTGATTGATATAAGAAGATATAGATGTGTCATATTATGGGTAGTGTTTTCGGTGGGTTGGAAAGCGGTTGTGAACGGTTGGGAGTCCGAAATTTTAGGGGACATTTTAAATAAAAGTATATGTAGTATGTCGGTACTTATCTCCGAAAAAAGGTGGTGGCAATCCTAGCCATCACGTCAAGATTCGTCCTTGGCCTATCCTACACTGCCAAATTTCGCAGAACGCGTTCAATTGTAACAGAGTTTGAACACCTGCAGAACATGTGTTAGGCGTTCTGTGTGTGTTCTCTACATCTACAGAACACATCCAGGAGTGCAATGGTTTGGGGGGGGTGATAATAATTAAATAGGGCTGTTTTGATATTAGAGTGTTCTGTGCGCATGGCTACAGCGCGCATAGCTCGGTAGCCATGGGGCGCCGTTCGTCGTTCGTATGTTCAAGGGTATTATGTTGATAGAGATTACTTTTTTGCAGGGGAAGTTTTCTGGAGTTTTGAGTTATATTGCCACAGGGTAATTTAACGAAGCATGATTGATGCTGACACTTCATATTTTTTCGTAATTTATCATGATATTATAAGATCTTTTGAACAAAGGTTTTTTTAAGAGATGATTTTTTTTTTTAATGTCACGGGGACTGAGACTGCCATATTAAAGGATGTGTAGCTGTAGCATGTTCACCCCAAATACCGTTTGGAAATCACCAATGCCCAAATCGAGCAGATCGGTCCTTACCCTCCCTGTACAGAAACACGTGTCTAGGCTCACATCGATCGATTTACGCGGAAACAGCGAACAGAATGTTTGCTGCTCTGCCGTATTGTAGGTATAAACGGTAACGAGATGAATAGTTGGGTGTCACGTGTCAGGTACCACGACGTCACTTGTCAGGTATCAGATATCAGTTGGCTCTTCGGGGGCGACCGATTATATAATAATCCGACTATGTTAAATCAAGGTCTATACATGACCCTCTCCCAAAGTGCTATTATTTTTCTCCAAAAGACACCGTGTATATGTCTAAAAGTGACAAAAATTACCTTTTCCCTACGATTCAAAAACCGACGGACGATGACGATAATCGGTTGTTTTTTCCAATGTGAGGGATACGTACGTTATTTTTACCTGAATGGCTACCCCGAAGCAAAATAATAAACCAACCAATCACTGCGCGTGACGTCAATCAAATCTTTTTTTTTCCCAAAAATTGGCTGTTATTCCCCATAATAAAATTCCTTTTAAGATTCAACTCTGTATATTGTTCTTTAATAATTAATATTCAATTGTCCCCGCCTGAACTGGATGAATGTGAAAAAGATGGTCCATAAGTCTACAAAATGAAAACAAAGTCAGCCGGCTAATACCCTTACCGTGGATGAATGAGCAGACGGATTCCCCGTGTGAGTTTTAGCAGGCTACAGCACTGCGCCGCGGCTGCGGGGTTATGAGTCCAGAACACTATAAGACAAGTTGATGCAGGTGTTGTGCCAAAATCTGTGTTACACATTGAACACGTTCGGCAAGTGTTCTGCAAGTGTTTTCCGAACACTGTGCGAAAACAGTGCGAACACTTCCCGAACGCGACCAAAATTTGACCACAGTGGATATCTCGGTTGCATGGTGCTTTAGTTTTGCATTAAAAGGAGCGTAAATATCAATTGACATTTAAAACATTTAAAGGCGGGTAACCCTATCTTAGTCCAAAATTTTCATCGATGTTTTCTCTCACTTCACAATATAAGCCATATTCACATTTTCATATTAAGTTTGAGTTAAATTGGTTCGTTGAATAGTAGAAGCAAAACATGCATGTAAACCCCGGATGTAAACTGGCCCTATAGGTTATACACCACTAACTCGATCACTTGTACACATAGTCTAGGGAAAAAATGGCAACTTTTTACTCTCACAGAGGAAATATCACACCAAATTACAAGCTAAAATCTACAAATACCAAAGCTTGAGCATATGGTGACCAGAACGTTTTTAGTTACGAACCACAAACTCGCAGCATGTCAGAACGCCCAGCACAAGATTTTCTGTAGTCGCTGGCGGCTTAGAAGTGGGCAAATCGATGCGAATTGATGAGAGCGGAGGTAAATGCCCGCAAATTTACTGTCAACTGCAAACTTTTAGGTTGGAAAACAGACACAGTTCACCCATGTCAATACATGACATTCCATGACTTCTTTGAATAACTAGTGCATTTTCAGGACCATTTAAAGCAGTTTTTTTCAGATGCATGCAAGAAAGTATAGTCCACTCAAAGATTATACATGCATTACGGCAGCCAGGTTATGGGTATATCCTATAGAAAGTTTGTCGTAATGTGTTCGACTCATTTGAGACATTTTGTTTATAACTTTAAAGGAATAAGGCTGGATCTTGATTTTCGTAAGGAAATGAGAAAAATAAACTTTATTCTATTACCGAAATCTATATCGATAGCGGTTTCAAAGGATCGCGCCAAGGATTATGTCCAAAATTTTTTTTTGATGTGACCCCACACAAAATTGCAACAGAAACAATTTTGGTTGTTTGTTAATAACTCTGAAATAGTCCTCCAAAAATACTATATGAAAAGGCTACCAAAATCACCCCAGTGGAACATGAGAAATAAGGGGGCAACGGTTGTACAGGGGTAAAAAATAGAGTTGTTCGAATTGATTTAAATGATTGGACAAATTTATTGGGCTTCCTAAGGTTAAAAAAAGGTATAGTTTGCCCTATTTACGCGTTATAGTTTTAGTACAATGAGGCCTTCATAACAGTTCAAGGTCATCCTGGGGTAAAAAACTTATAGAATTTCGGACTGGTTGTAAACTGGTTTAATTTGTCCCACTTGATACGTAAAATGTAAATAGAGATTCTTTGTTGGAACTTTCATATCAGAATTACAGAGCATGACTAGTGAACTACCAGAGACCATGTAGCCCCCAGTCACCTTTTGCGTTCACTTATGCAAAGAATATTATAGATGGTGCGGCATGCAACCAGTATAGTTTCGGTTTCGGGTACATTAGGACAAACAATTTGACACAATTTTTTATAACGAACGGATATATCTGAAAATTACCCCCATGTGACCTTGACTATTTTGACTCATAACTATTGAACTACAAACCTGCAGATATGGCAAAACTATACCTTTTTTTAATCCTGATAATGTAACGAAAACGTTGGCATACTTTTCGACGCGTTTTGATACTCTTCATATTTTGGACCCCTGTATAAACCTTACCCCCTAAAAATATATGTTCCACTCCTTTGACTTTAGTGACTTTTGATATGTGGTTTTTAGTAATTCTCAATATAATTCTGTGGAATTGATTCTGTTTCCATTAGTGTTGGGTAAGGTAGCATTCATCTATTTTTACTGGCCTATTAAAAATCTTTTTGGCGTCACGAAAAGGGTTTTTTTGATATGGTGCAAAAAAAAAAAAGAAGGATGGGAATCACCCCCCCCCTCGGTACTAGAGAGAATAAAAAACTACTTGGAGATCTACAATCCCAGTGATGGTTTAGTTCGGTCTCAGTTAGTTACGGAAGCGTCAATATACCATATTGCACAATCCCCGAATGCATCTCATTTGGTGCGCCCCATTTCCATCCGGGGAACTTTTACCAGCCTCAAGTCGACTAAAAACATACGGTTAGGAAGCGTAACAAAAATACCAGAAACTTACCCTATCTGTGACGTTGCGCTATAATTGTGTAATCGTCCATCAGGTTACAAGTACGGAACACAGTTACGATCCGAAATATCACGTTTTTTGTCGTGAAGTTCAACACAATTGCCTCGTTTGTTTTTTGTTTCCTTATATTCTTCTACAGTTTGTAAGATTAACTTCACGTGAAAAGGTACTTTGTATTGTAATTTTGGCACGGTTCGGCGACGCGAACGAACAACAATTTTTTTGTAAACAGGACCTCTGGGTGCAAGTTCCCGGATGAAAATGGGCACGTAATGAGATGCATTTCGGTGATCGTGCAAATGGTCTATTCGATTTTGACGTTGTCCCCTGTTGTGACCGGCACAACAGTCCCCCGATCCAGCAACATATATATAACCGTATTATATAGGTCTGGGCACTGGTGTGGTAAAGAGTAAACTCTCTCTTAATTTGTGAGAATGCTTCATAACACTTAAAAAGGAACCCAGACCAGGTCAGGGACGCTGATCGAGAGTGACTTGGTGTATCATGCTGACAAAAGTTAATGATTTTTTTGGTACCATAATTGTGGTTTTGCTCGGGTTCCTAGCCTGGGGCAGATCATGAAACAAATAAAAAAAGTTTGCATGTCTCGGCTTTCTATAATACAAATAATGACGGTAGTATTAACAATACGTATCTTCATGCACGAACATGTATATTTTTATATGTATTAGCCGAATGTTTATAAAATTAATATATGTTTTCGGCTTCTTTGTCCAGACTAATGAACGATGGTTTAGTGAAATTAATTTCTTGGATTCAATGGCCAAGCCAATCCCAATAGACAAATAACAGACAAGTCGGACGCCTAATGCCGTGATATGACCATGTGCACAGTACACATTAAAACCGCTTGCAAGTCTCTCCAGCATGTCTTAATAAAATAAGGTTCCTAAAAGGCTTACTCAAGAGATTCCTGGGAGGGCGCCTCAAATTTTTCAAACAAATCGTGTTTTTTGCGATGTAAATCATGCTTGTCATAAATCTAATCCTGTGTGAAATAGCCTAATCGAAATCGAAGTCCTTCATACGTTATAGAAAATCACATCCTTTGGCATATTTCCGGATCCGACCTATGGCCCTGATAATAGACAACAAATGTTTACTGCATGAAAACAAAAATCTGATTCATCTCAAACTTTGGAATTCAGCATTTTAGTGACTATCTCAGTTCTAGCTGGCTATTTTTATTTAATACTCAGAAAATTCTATTTTGAAATCTCTGCGTCAGCTTTATTAATAAGTAGGGTACGCCAATCATTGTAGCCAACTTTGAATCCGTCCATACGTGTCACTTGACCGAAGACTCCCCTTGTAATCCACCCCAAAGAAAATCAAATGCAATGACCTATAGGGTATTTCATCATTCTTTGTTATTATCACTTTCATCGTAATTATTATATCATTCTTATCATTAATGTTAGAGTGCTAATTGTCTTTAGCCATTAAGCCTGATTCATCTCAGTATCTGTTCTAACGCAGACTTTGGAAAAAATGCAACAGTTCCATATTTGCTGTTTCAGATATCGCAGTATTATAATTTTATGGAAGATGCTCCAATAAATCGCGCCTTGTATATTCTGTCCGTCTGGTCGTGAAATTCGTACGTTCGTTCACTACGATACTAAGTCAACGCACCAGTGTAAGGTTATGCCTATTTTGTTTTCTTTACTAACTAACCTATTCTTGGGCTGCCAGAAGGCATGGCGAATAACGCGCTTCTACATCCTATCTATGTCGTTTTCTACAGTATGTGCAGCGACTGACTCTGAAGAGGTATAATGTAGGGAGTTTTTCTGTTGCTCAAACAAACCACTTTGAACTCTCCTAACCTCAAATTATCACATACTGTTGGTACATTCGCAGCTTCCGACGACTTATTGGTTTTGCTTCCTCCGTCATTTCGCCCCTGTCCTTTTTCCTCCATCCCCCTCCGCCCTTCACCCGTCCGCTCCTCCCTCCATTTATCCAGTCAGCCATTCATCCATGCAACCCCCCATCCTTTGACATACCCTTCCGCTCACCAACCCCCACCCACCCACCATTCATCCCCCCATTCATTAATCCATCCATCTATATGGCTATCCATCCATCCATCCATCCTCCAATCCTCCTCCATCCTCCATCCCTCCATCCATCCATCCATCCATCGTGCGTTTGTGTTTCTTTAATTACATGTATTTTGATTGACGATTGTTTGATTCGTTTTAGTCAATGGGGGAGTGTTGTGTGGTTTTATTTCCAACTTAATGTGATTTGAACCGAAATGTTAATAAAATGCGATCTCTTCAAAAGTACCTATCTCTACTCGGGTTGGTGCTCTATTGTGCTATAGAATTGTTCAATAGTGACCCACTTTATTTGTTTTGTTTTACTACAATAATGAAACTTATTGTTTTTATAAGAACCATTAACCCAATTAAAATAATTACCGTTATTGTTTTCTGTATTCTTTTGGTGCATAAATGTTAATTTTATATGTTTCTTGAGGGTTTTTATTCGACTTGATATAATATGAACCAGAGTGTTTCCTTATGGGTCACTTCATATCATCCCCAAGTATGTAAACTTTAACAATTTGGCAACAATAATATCACACTCATTATTTCACTCATTTTTATTGTTTTTACTCATTTTTGGTTTGCTTTTTTAAAGGTTTGTTATGATTATCGTGATAAGATTGTTATAAAGGTTACAATCTGGGAATGCAGTGACCACTAAACAATTTTTGGTTCACATGCATTAAAAAAAAATGAAATTAGATATAAATTTCTTTTATCTTGAAAATAGTTCGTTTTCTTGCAGTAAAAAGAAGTAGCAATGGTATTTTAAATATTTTTTTGGTGGCATGGATTTGGTTTTAAAGATTAATATCCATCGTAATCGTCATACGTCACCACCGCCATCGTCAAAAGATCATCGTCGCAAAATTCGATGCACTGTGTCACGTTATAGGTATATCACGATCTTGGTGTATCTGGATAATCACCATATTCGCTTTCGAGGGGTCCAAAGGTTGCACATTACCTTAATGGCCACCATGTGCCCTTTTCAAGATTACTTTTCTGTGTCGTTGCCTCTACACTGTTAAAAAAGTTTCCGTAAATTTACGGAAATATTTCTGGCAGCAGTTTTTTGGGAAATATTTTCCGTAAATTAACCTTTTTTTATATGTTTTTTATTTTGTAGTTTTATTGTTTTCTAAAACAGAAATTTACGGAAATCTGTTTTCCTTAATTTACGGAAATTTTTAACAGTGTAAATGAATATTGATGGGCTCCGTTATTATACGTATAAATTAGTTAAAAGAACCACATGAAATGCACTCATGTTCGATTTGCCCGGCCGATTTTCGGCGTAACTGCACTGCAAAACACGGTGTTTATAAACGTGGTGCAAATATGTGTTTAGAGTTTGACATGTTTAATTCCTAATACCACTTGGTATCAATGTATAAACACCCTAACTCAAATTCCTAACATGTTTAGATTTCAATACTGGGGTTTAGATATTAACACACTTTCAAAATGTTTAGAACACGGGGTGCAAATAGTGTTTAGAAAAGAATGTGTTTAATTCTAAGCACTGGTTTTTGCAGTGTGTTTGCCAGGATATGCAGAGGATTCATGTTCGATTTGCCCGGCGATTTTCGGCGTAACTACACTGCAAATCAGCGTTTAGAAACGTGGTGCAAATTAGCGTTTAGAGATTGACATGTTTAATTCCTAAACACTTGGTATCAAATGTATAAACACCTAATGTCAAATCCCTAAACATGTTTAGATTTCAAACATTGGTGTTTAGATATTAAACACACATTCAAAATGTTTAGAAACGTGGTGCAAATAGTGTTTAGAAAAGTGTTTAATTTCTAAGCACTGTTTTTGCAGTGTGTTTGCCAGGATATGCAGAGGATTCTTATTGTTACTATAACCATTTTGAAAATATAAAAGGAAAAATCGGGCAATATGACATTATATTCGCTATGTCCAAACCTGTACTATGAAAAAATGTCACTATACGCACCCACGTCCACCTCCCAAATACTATTAAAACAAAATAACAAATAAAATCTCTTTCAATTTGAGTGGACGAATTACCAAATGAGCTATCTGAGTGGGAATTGTATTTAAGTTGTAATGTCACGGTGGCATGAAAAATAAAACCTTATGGAAGTTGATCTACCTCGAAAGCAACAGAACACCGTACATTTTCAGTGCAATCAAACAAAGATCTACAGTTTGTAATTGTTTGCACTTCACGATTTTTGCGACTGTGATACTTTTTGTTCAAATACACCCCATACAGTGGCCATGAAACCTACACGTTAGATCGAAACAGAAAACGCATGACTTATGGAAATTATCCATCAAAAAAGTGACAAAGCAATAAAAAGCTAAATTTAAGGCCGGTTCTCAATTGTTCTCAACAAACAGTAACCCATATTTCTCCTACAAAATGTATTGTTTTGTATTAAACAGCACATGATAGCTTCCAAAAGGCGGCGGTATGCCCAATAACTCTGGTATCTGAACATACAAAAGGTGGCGTTGGCGCATCCTGTACCGACAAGCTGCCGAATTCAAATGACCATTCTGTTCAGCCATATTTCACAATCATAATAACAATGTCTGTGAAATCTGTCCTAATATTTTAAGTTCTGTAAGCATGCACGGCCACGACTGTATCTTGCCAGTTCTTTATTATCCCTGTATGAAATCAAGATTCGACACCCGTTTTTCCTTTCTTTTCGAATTGCATTCTATTTTGCCATGGTTTTGCGCCTGCGACGTGCTACAATATAATATGGGTGATCGCCAGCGGGTACGGGAGCGGCCACGCCGAACTAGCCCTATTCAGAATTTTTGTCGTGAGGCGCTAGGCATCGCTTGACCGACCAAGCGCGTTATGAGCACCAAACATCAAATTCGACTAAATCACCGCAACCGCCTTTCTCTTTTTTCGTTGATGATTTTTTCGAAGATACCGCCTCAGGTGAAACATTATCATTATGCACTTTTGTTCTGCCCAATTTATATGTGTAACACCTGAAAAGTCCAACGCCATCGCCCGACTCTCTCTCTCTTTTCAAAATCAAGGATGCCATTCAAAAACATTGTAATGACGTTTTGTGTTTCGCACATCGGCGGGAGTGAGTTATCATTGAACTTCTCTATTGAAACACCAACCACTAGAGAATTAGTCGGTAAAATGCCAGTTTCAATAGGTGCACGTTCGTTGGTCGAAAGTTGCCTTTGATCGTATACGAGGCTTTGGGCGATGGCACGCGACCATCTTGGTAGCCGATCTTTTAATTGCCAAACTCAGTTGTAGTAACAAAACTCTCCACTCTTTGTTTCTTTTTGTTAAAAGTTGTCTAGGAGTTCCCATTTTGTTGAGCTCTATCTTTCGTTGAGTCACGTTGAATTCAAGCTTTCTCATTTGAGAATTAGCATGATTATTGTTCATTTTCCTATCGTGAGGTATTAACGGCAGTTAAAAGGAGAACATTAGTAGAAATAATTACAGTCCAAACTAAGACTAACATATTGGGACAATTGTGATTCTAAGGTTTGGTTAAAGTTTTCAGTCAAAACTACACAATTGTAGATTTACCCATGGGCTTAGGAACCAAAGGTGAAAGTGATGTAAACGTTTAAAACCTACAACTTTCCAGGACATGAGAATAAAATATCACAAAATACCATAAAATAATGGTTTTCAGCTATGTTTCATATCGTCGTGGGTTCTGCATACTGTCGAATCAGCATAAATGCTAGTTCTGAGAAAACGGCGTTTGAAAGTTTGAGTTACTCATGTAATTAAATGAAATAAAAGGAAATGGTCGGTTCCGTGGTGTAGTTAAATAAATGACTGGTTACTACCTGGACGACAGTATTAAAATACCAAGAACACTGGTTCTTATTCAAAATGGCACTGAATGTGATTCGACAGTTTGTCAAAAAACCCGAATGTTTGATTCGCTGTGTTCTAAGGAGTCGAATACTATTCGACTACATGAAACCCGTTGATTTCTAATGATGGTATGGGGAGATTACTATAGCTATACGGGTTGTTATTATTTTTGAAATGCATGCGAGGATGCCACGATGATAAGACTAACGATGGCGGTGATGATGGTGGCAGTAACGATGAAATAAGGAAATATCGAGCTTGACGACGATAATGATGCTACTGATCGATGATGATGATGATGATGATGATGATGATGATGATGATGATGATGATGATGATGATGATGATGATGATGATGATGATGATGATGATGATGATGATGATGATGATGATGATGATGATGATGATGATGATGATGATGATGATGATGATGATGATGATGATGATGATGATGATGATGATGATGATGATGATGATGATGATGATGATGATGATGATGATGATGATGATGATGATGATGATGATGATGATGATGATGATGATGATGATGATGATGATGATGATGATGATGATGATGATGATGATGATGATGATGATGATGATGATGATGATGATGATGATGATGATGATGATGATGATGATGATGATGATGATGATGATGATGATGATGATGATGATGATGATGATGATGATGATGATGATGATGATGATGATGATGATGATGATGATGATGATGATGATGATGATGATGATGATGATGATGATGATGATGATGATGATGATGATGATGATGATGATGATGATGATGATGATGATGATGATGATGATGATGATGATGATGATGATGATGATGATGATGATGATGATGATGATGATGATGATGATGATGATGATGATGATGATGATGATGATGATGATGATGATGATGATGATGATGATGATGATGATGATGATGATGATGATGATGATGATGATGATGATGATGATGATGATGATGATGATGATGATGATGATGATGATGATGATGATGATGATGATGATGATGATGATGATGATGATGATGATGATGATGATGATGATGATGATGATGATGATGATGATGATGATGATGATGATGATGATGATGATGATGATGATGATGATGATGATGATGATGATGATGATGATGATGATGATGATGATGATGATGATGATGATGATGATGATGATGATGATGATGATGATGATGATGATGATGATGATGATGATGATGATGATGATGATGATGATGATGATGATGATGATGATGATGATGATGATGATGATGATGATGATGATGATGATGATGATGATGATGATGATGATGATGATGATGATGATGATGATGATGATGATGATGATGATGATGATGATGATGATGATGATGATGATGATGATGATGATGATGATGATGATGATGATGATGATGATGATGATGATGATGATGATGATGATGATGATGATGATGATGATGATGATGATGATGATGATGATGATGATGATGATGATGATGATGATGATGATGATGATGATGATGATGATGATGATGATGATGATGATGATGATGATGATGATGATGATGATGATGATGATGATGATGATGATGATGATGATGATGATGATGATGATGTTCTCAAATATGATCCAGCCAGAGGTTTGTACAATATCTGGCTGCTTCATTGAATTCCGCAAGGTCCTTGTCTGTGCATTGTTGCTCCAACAGTGGGCGGACCAAGAAATGTTCCATTGTTTGTGGTGCTGTTCCACAACCACAGGTAGTGTCCTGATCTGCTTCCAGGTAGCCCCTTCTGCAAGGAAACCTTAGATCGGTCGATTCTGGTTCTCAATCTGTTGAGGCATCGCCATTCAGCCCATTGGGAGTCAGCTCCAGGGGGAAGATGCTCACCAGGTTTAATACCAATCAATGTTACTTGGTCGATAGCAAGTCTTTCTTTCCACAAGGCGACTCTCTTAAACTCCTTAGAGACTGTTTCTAGAAGTTGGACTTTGCTTAAGAAACTCTCTCTGGATTTAAGGCGGTTAGCATCAGGTCTCTGTCCGAATAAAGGGTGCTGGTGAAATTACAATATAGCCTTCTCCCAACGTGACTGTCTTGAAACTTGCTATAGCTCCCGCATGCATCAGACAAGGATGTGACAGTTACGGAAAGAGTGTGTATCATCCACTTGTATTGCAGAGGAATATACTATCTTACACTGCATGTGTAACACTTGCCCGATTAACATGTTTGCCCTTTCGGGATGATTTCTAACACGATGTGACTACATAGACGCATGTGGTGTGCCCAATATCTACAGATCTTCATTTGTGCGCATTGTGAAGAAAGATATGAATCTGCATCATTACAGAATTAAATGGAGTCACAAAATTAATTCACAGCGGAGGATGACACTATGCAATTGGCTCATTAAAAAGTTTTTTAGAGAAGTTGCAATTTGTTGATGAAGTAAACGTTGTGATCAGAGGTTCTGAAATATCATAAACGACCGCGAATATTCTGCTAAGGGCAAATACAGTCCTTATGCATTCCTCTATGATAGACCTGAAGAATGTAGAAAACTGCATGAACATTATCAATGCAGCGTATATTAAGGGACAACAGATAATGGGTTATTCGACGGGGCTGATTTGTAATTGTACAAGGAGATGGAGCTCCATCTCATGGGAGGGGGGCTCACGTGGGAGTAAGAGTTCGTAACGAACTTCAAGAACTTTGTCCCAACCGAGTACTTGGACTTGGTCATCCAGTAGAATGGCCACCACGTCACCAGACGTCTCCTTCGATAAGACGACGAATTGAACATACGTACAGTCATGCAAGGCGGGACACTCATGTGCGTTGCAAATACCAAAAGAAGTCGGCTATGACCCATAACATGGCAAGCTCAGCTAAAAGAGTCATAACGTCACATCGCGTTGCTTAAAAAACAACGTGTTGCTTAGCTAACCAATCAGAAAAGTGAAAAATCAACGCCTTGCTAATGAGAGCAACGTGTTGCTTTCAGACAGTACATAAACAACGCGTTGCTTAGCAACCAATCAGAAAAGTGAAAAACAACGCGTTGCTTAGTTGCTAATGAAAGCAACGCATTGCTTAACCAACCAATCGGAAAAGTAAAAAAAGCAACACGTTGCGTAGCCATCGAAGCAGAAAAGTGAAAAGCACTGTTTAATACTGCCTGAAAGCAACGCGTTGCTTTTTCACTTTTCTGATTGGTTAGCTAATCAACGCGTTGTTTTCTGAAAGACATTGCTAAGAAAGCAACGCGTTGTGACCAATACTTTATGACCCTGCCTGCCATAGCCGGCAGCATGTTGAAAATAGGAACAAAATCTACCTATCTTTTTTCAGCTAGAGGATCATTGCTAAGTACCCTACTCATCAACACTAAGTAAACGCAGCCTGGAATTGTAAGTAGGTTAGAAATCATCTCTAGCTTGGGTTTCTTCCCACCCTGAACCACCCACTTCGGAAACAAACAAAATATAACCCATGCATAACTGCTATACTCAAATGTTTTATTTACCCGGTGTCGTTTGAAAACTGCCGTGATTGGCAGGCATTTCAAACAATTATTATATCACAACTAGGGCTTACTTTAATTTTTTGTCATTGAATAGAGTTGCATTTATGAGAAAGTTTATGGGCGTGAGGTGTTTTCCTTTAAGCAGATGGGACGGGACGGGCGGGTAAGTGGGCCGTCCCGTGACGTGATGTCAAAAAGCCCGCGAGGGAACCATTACGAACAAAATGAGCCAAATGTATGACAAGCACGATACAGTTACCCCTTGAAGCAGTGTAACTAATGATCGTTTTCTTTTATACATGCACCACATGTTAGTGTAACATCAGTTGCATTCATATAGCTTTGATTTGTAGACTATGAGGGCTTCCATGTTATCGCAGTTACCATTGCATCATTATGAAATAAAGGGGTGTCCATGTTTCACAAAATGGTATGTTAGCGGCGCACTCTGTAGGCTACAGCGTAACCTTTAATTTTAGTGGAGGGGCAGACCCAATAGGCCAGGGCTATAACTAACAAAAAAACTTTTTTGGGTTCCACTCGGCGGTAATCCATGGTCCCAAGAGTGCGGTGTCGGCCAATCAAAATCACGAATTTCTGTGACGTATTTAAAAAATAGACCCACAACGTGTTACGAGGTATCTGGCAACGCATTGTGGAATCCCGCAGCGCGTTGAGAGGCTCTACAACGCGTTGTGAGCTTCATCCAATGTGTTAATCGCGACATTAGACTAAACTGTGGAAAAAACAACGGATGTACAACAAAGCTAAAATCTGGTAGTCGGCAGGATTTCGGCGTCAATGGCTGTCGTCGCAGTTACATCCCATTCCTGGGCACGAGAGAATGTGATGTTCTTTACAATGAATTCGCCGTGACCGGAGCACTGTCATGCATCAGATCGTAAAACTCACAAATGATATTGAGGAGACCTTTGAAAAGCGTCGTAAGGCAGGCGTCATCTTGGTGGACCATACTATGGAAGCATAAAGGTGTCATTCCATTTGTCAAGATAGCCAGATAATTTTCGAAACATGACAACATAAAATTGCAATTATGGCAACATTTCACCGATAAATGATGACTTGGCAAGATAACTTTTCTCACCATGACGACTTCCTACTTTTTAATGAAATGACTTGGCTATATTTCAGTTATCTTCATGACGACTTCACATTTCAGGAGGTTGACTTGACAAAGATATTAAAACTATCATAACAACCTCGTACTTTTAGGAAGTCGACATGGTAAGAAAATGTATCTGACCATGACGATATCTTACTGTCAGAAAGTTAACTTGGCAAAATAACATTTCTCACCATGACGACATCTTACTTTAGGAAGTTGACTTGTCAAGATCATAGAACCCATTATAATAACATCGTACTTTTAGTAAGTCGACATGGTAAGAAAATGTATCTGACCATGACGATATCTTACTGTCAGAAAGTTGACTTGGCAAGATGAAATTTCTCACCATGATGACATCTTACGTTTAGGGGGTTGACTTGGCAAGATTTTCATTCTTTCCCTTTTGAATAGTCTATGGTAATTACGAGGTATGTTAAGGAAATGTTAAGTTAAGCAATTTAAAAAAAATGAAGTGAAAAGTACGGAAGGTTTTTGGCACTTAAACCTTCCGTAGACAAAGACCTATAGAAGGCATTTTTAAAAGTCCTGTTGTCACTGTGTTAAGTACACTGTAAAAATACATTGTAATTTGAAGAAAATTAACTGGAAAATTAGATGAAAAATGGCTATTTTGGAAGACAAAATCCCTACTTTTTTTCGGGCCTATCATGACTAAATTTAGAGGTGGAGCTCTTATTTAATTGTTTTAAAAATGAACTTTACTATACGCTATTGAGAATTTTCAATGATACGATTAAATATTTTGAAGTATTTAATCGTATCATTAATTGCAAGAAAACAATTTACAGAAAAATACTGTAAATCATAACAAAAATATGTGGCAGCAATTTCCAACAAAAATATACGTTAGTTATATTCAAATTCGCTGTATATTTTCACAAGAACTATAATATTTACAGTTTGATGTTAAATATTTTACAATTGTAACTTGAGAAATGGTTAGAAATGTTATCTTGCCAATTCAACTTCCTAAAAGTAAGATGTCGCCATGGTGAAAAATGTTCATATGGTCAGTAAACTTGTGAAACGTAAGATGTCATCATGGTGAGAAATGTTATCTTGCCAATTCAACTTCCTAAAAGTAAGATGTCGTCATGGTGAGAAATGTTATCTTGTCAAGTCAACTTTTTGAAGTAAGATGTCGTCATGGTGAGAAATGTTATCTTGTCAAGTCAACTTTTTGAAGTAAGATGTCGTCATGGTGAAATACATTTTTTACCATGTCAACTTCTTAAAGTACGATGTTTGTATGGTGAGTTCTATGATCTTTCCAAGTCAACTTCCTGAAAATGTGGACGTCATCATGGTGATAACTGAAATATTGCCAAGTCATTTAACTAAAAATACATTTTCTTACCATGTCAACTTCTTAAAGTACGATGTTTGTATGGTGAGTTCTATGATCTTTCCAAGTCAACTTCCTGAAATGTGACGTCATCATGGTGATAACTGAAATATTGCCAAGTCATTTAACTAAAAATACATTTTCTTACCATGTCAACTTCTTAAAGTACGATGTTTGTATGGTGAGTTCTATGATCTTTCCAAGTCAACTTCCTGAAATGTGACGTCATCATGGTGATAACTGAAATATTGCCAAGTCATTTAACTAAAAGTACGAAGTCCTCATGGCGAGAAAAGTTATCTTGCCAAGTCAACATTCATCGGTGAAATGTTTCCATATTGTATTTATGGTGTCATGTTAAGAAAATTATCTGGCTATCTACAATGTAATGGCACCTTTATGCTTCCATAAACCTTACTTGGCAGGCATATGACACCATGGCATCATGGTCGGACACTGGAGCTTCTCAGACCATCACACCCGGATCGTCCACCGTGTTCAATTCATATGTTAACATGTGGTCAACCTCAGCTTGTCCTCAATAACAGTGATGGGCAGAGCAATCGACTGCGTCATCTGAGGAACGGAGTCCGACAAGGATCAGTGTTGGTTGCCATGCTGTTTAATCTATATATCAGCGACTTAATACCTCAAACACCTCGTATAGACGATATGGTCAATGAAGTAGAAAGTGCACTTACTTCAGATACCCTATACTTGCAAGTATATCTCAGACCTGGACTCTCAAACTGAGTGAAGCCAACCACCCGATTTTGCCTCCATCTTAAAAAAACAATCCAAAAAAAGAGGCCCATCGCCAGCTCCAGCTTTAAATCCAATTTCAAGGGGCGCCTCTGCCATACTATCCTACACAACCTACCTGGGAGTGAAAGCTTGACCGGCAGCTTACTTATGGGCAGCATCTCGAGTCAGTACGTGCAAAGGTATCCTCGAGAAATAACCTCCTGTCCCGCTTTGCTGGATCTTCATGGGGGATAGCACATCCCCTACGCACCACCGCCCATTATTGGCAGCCTACGTCCCACTCCATCTGAGTTTATACCAGTGCTTTTAGGCACCTGCATGCTTCGGAGAGACCAGCACACACATAAACTGATTAACAATGCCTGCTGGACAACCAGCTCTGTTTCATAATATTGTCAAAGAGTCACCCCCAGCTCGGCCAAACAGAGACTGGCGCTCTCGACGACCTTTCTGTCGACACGCTCCTACACTCTCCAATCTCCATTCAACATTCTACGACATAACAACTGCCGGGATATGTCCTCCAGTCCAGACATTCACTATCACATCCATGACAGCACTCCCACCTGGTAGCAACCTTCCCACGTAAGGAAATGTGGTCACCTGAACCGGATTCAGCAAGGTGGTCCGGTCATTTTCATTATATGTACCGATGGAGCACGGCTGCGCCATCTCCAACCTGCCTATTTTGGCTCCATCACAGACTGACAGACTGACAGGATCACATTCTCACTGAGCGCCCTACCTTTGTCCACCGTTGGATATAAGTGAGCTTTCGATTTTGACGACGGATGGGTCTGCGACGGTGAAATTGACGGTCATGTTATCTCTTATGTATGCGGGGGGGGTCCAGTTTGGCACGCTCCACGTATCAATCATGGCGAGTTTTCCCGCGCAGCTCGATTTGACCCGCGC
Source organism: Ophioderma brevispina (assembly GCA_023653785.1). Taxonomy (NCBI): domain Eukaryota; kingdom Metazoa; phylum Echinodermata; class Ophiuroidea; order Amphilepidida; family Ophiodermatidae; genus Ophioderma; species Ophioderma brevispina. Next base: position 70,856 of record JAMKCH010075159.1, read on the forward strand.
TGTGTATCGATTTTGCCTCGCCATATGTCGAGTGTGCCGCGTTATATGTCCGAGTTTAAAGCGCTATCTGTCCAGTTTTTTGCCTCTATTACACCAATCGGTTGTGCTCTCTATATGTGAGTTTGACATAATCATGTCCAGTTTTACGCTCCACGATCAAATCATGGCGAGTTTTCCCCATTTTCCCGCGCATGTCGAGTTTCAACCGCGCTGTGTAATCGAGTAAATTTTTCCATCAGCCATATGATCTAGTGTGCAGCGTTTAGGTCGAGTTTACAGCGCTATATGTCCAGTTTTGCCCTCTAACATCGTGTTTTGCTCTCTATATGGTGATTTGACATAAATCATGTCTAATTAAAATCCTCCGACATGATTTTTTTCTCAACATGAGAAAACTCGACATGATTTTTTGGTGTATGTGGAAAAAATCATGTCGAGTTTGCTCATGTTGAGAAAAAAAAATCATGTCGAGTTTGCTCATGTTGAGAAAAAAAAATCATGTCGAGTTTGCTCATGTTGAGAAAAAAATCATGTCGAGTTTGCTCATGTTGAGAAAAAAATCATGTCCAGTTTTTTAAAACTCGGCATGATTTATTCTGGACATGATTTAGTCTGGACATGATTTATGAAACTCGGCACATAGAGTTCAAACTGGATAGGCAGCGCTGTAAAACTCGACATATAGCGGGGTGAAACTCGACATGCGCATGAAACTCGCCATGATTTTGATACGTGGAGCGTGCCATAGTCCAGCAGGTCATCTGGCAAGGCGCAGATTACTCCGAGGCGCCAACTTGACCGTCGCACAACCGTCCGTCGCTCAAATCGAAAGCTCGCTAAAACCCCAACCACCAGTCCAACAGTGAGCTGCTCCATCCAACCAACCTCAATACATTTCGCTGCTGCCGCATACGCAAGAAGAAGAATTTTAATGGTAAAATATAGACAAATATGAGATTAAATATGCTGAAATGCTCACATTTTTACTGAATTTGACAGTTATCCATCACTTTTGACAAATGCCCCCCTCCCAGTGCCGTCACTGACGACGACGCTTCCTGACTGTATATACATGCTTCATATAACGATATTGCTTTCTTTTGAATTTGGTGCTTTCTATTGTAAAGATATGCATTTGTAAAGTTACAAGTACCACGGGAGTTATACGGGGGTCAGGGGCTGCGCAGGAAAACCCTTGCCCCCCCAAAAATGACCGTTTGTACTATGTCTTTGGACAATGTCTCGGCAAACCTCATGCCCCCCCCCCCCATTTGCAAAGGTTTGGTTATGCCACTAGATTCTTATAAGGAGGTTGGAATAGAGAGACTTTACATTGATCTCTTAAATTCTAGTTGGCTATGATTTATTTATCAGTCTGCAGTGATTTTACAGTAAAGTTCGTTGGTGGTCAAATAGGTTGTTCTAGCAAGTATTAGAAAGCTACTTGTTATTATGGATCCAGGGATGGAAATCACATTGTGAACATTCGATTGTAGACACGTGGCGTAACAGCGGGGGTGGGGGGGGGCAGGGGGGCGCAAGCCCCCCCCCCCAAACGGAACCCTTGCCCCCAAAAATGAACTGACCCTTTTGTACAGTGTCTCTGTAGAAGGACCCAAATTACCCCCAAAATGCCTTGGCACCCCCTCTGCCCCCCCCCCCCCCATTTGCAAAGGTCTGGGTTAGCCACTGTGGAGGACATTTTTTTTCGAAACTCAAGAAGAAGGCTGATGTCTGATCGTAAGCTGCATCATTCTGAGGCCTGGCAAGCATCAAAAAGGTTACGTCGATGAAAAGATTTGTAGAACTAGAACATCATGTGAAAAAAACATATTTTTACTCACGTATGTCCCCTTAAACGTCCGGGAGACTTTATCGGAATCACCATCTGATCCACTTTGTTCGGGAATCCTTTTTTTCGAGTGAGGGCCGATACTACTCATCACGTGTTATGTTTCACTTTTTCCACAGATGCTGGGAAAGAGACTAAATTTCACGCCTAAAATTAAAAAAAATGATTTCTCAAAAACAGTGATTAGATGGTCTTCTTCTGATGAGTTCACGATGAAAATATTACTGGACACAGAAAACTGGTTTTTGTCACACATAAATTTAGTTTACAAAATGTTTAAGTTATGTATATACCAATGGTCTGTGAATTTTATTTTAACACTAGTCGCCTAAAGGGGGATGGCCCGATTTAAAAATGTCGAAGTTTCATCTGGATAGATTAGCCTTCACTCCAAAACCCGATCTGTAAGTTTCGCGCCGATATTTCAAACCGTTTTGATGCGAGAGCTAAAAACGTGATTTTGTAAGCCCCATAGAGTACTGTGTAAAATTAATATTGGTCGACCAAAATGGGGCACATTTTCGCTCATAACTTCTAAACTAAAGATCCTTTGGCTCTAAGATTTCACAGGGTAAATTAGAAAAATAGTAGCTTTCTTCTGATACCAAAATGTTGACCACTTCCGGTAAAATCTGGGGCTTCCGGGGACGAGGCTATTAGCGATCGGGCCATGGACCTTTAAGACAAAGCTGAATAAAGCTACACATGAGTTGAAGGAACCCGGACGGTTACTGCATAGACATTTTCATGCTATCGACTGGGTAAACATAAACATAATAAAGTGATATGACAGTATTCATTGAATAGTATTGAATATCCTTTTATCGAACGTAACACCTGAAAGTTACGGCACTGTGGGCACGATACCAATTAAGGGGACATAAAATAGGTTAGTAGTATAGCAACTAATTGTAATGTCTTTGCACCCCGTTACACCCTTATGGACTCACGTTCGTTTCTTATTTCTTCACGCTGATTGTACCCATTCATCGGAACTGTTTTACTTGTTGACAATCGCAAAAGAAATTGGCTTGGCGCTTCCTTTTGGCCTATAGCATCTGTACGATCGCGGCATATGGTCTATTTTCCAAGGATTTCTTATCAAAATAACGAAGAGGCATCGAAGCGCCGAGCAATCCGCTTTGAAACCCAACAAGGTTAAAGTTACAATACCGTCTTTAAAACACCTTAAAAATGATACAGGAATAACAACTCTCTGGGACTTTTTAACCCGACCTCTTTAAAATAGCTCTCTTGCTGCATCAAAACTCAGTGGACCGTAGAGGCAATTATATCATGACGACAACGAAATAAAGACATTGATATCTTTTGAAATAGACCTATAATTGTTATAATAAGTATAATTTTGTGTTAAAATGAGCCTGATTGAGAGACGCGGCGATTTATCTTTTATAGCGTGTTTCTATTCACAGTCCATTATTAATAGGTAGATAGACGCAATAGTGATTGCAATAATCATCAATCAATTTCATTTTATATCAATATGCACACGATTTCAACTGGTAGATAGGTTTCCAACATTTCAAAGTAAAGTTGCCTATAACTTACATGCACAACCGCTGTTAGAGCTGAGGGGTATAGCAAGTAACCCACAGAATAAAAAGTCTCGGAGTCCGGATCAGAATGAAAGATATATTGGGAGAATTTATATGATTGCCATCCAGATTTGCAAATCTTCGAATATAGAAGCGGACTTGGCATCTTTATGGCAGGCGTATCTGTTGGACAAAGGATAATAGACATGAGGATAGACCTAATTACTCATACTAGGCCTATATGACACTGAGTGAAGACTGAGAAATGAAAACCGTAATTACAGAATTACATGCAGGTTTGCGAGAGAGGAAGACATTTTTAAAACTAAAGTGACCACAGAGGGTTTCACTCTACTGCGGCTGAACACGAAAATCAAGGTAATAGCGGGTTGTGATTCGAGTGACAAGGATTATTCTCTCGGAGTTTTAGCATGTGTGACTGTAAAAAACCCGTAATTTTACGGAATCCCCTTTATAGGTAATTGGTTACCCGTAATTGCGAAAAGAAAACTACGGGAAACTGGTTTTACTCCGGTTTCACTGGGATAGCCCCGTATTTGGGTTCTTTTCAATTTTACGGGCAATTGACAATACTTGTACGGGATTTACGGCATTTTGCCAGCAAATTTGCTGCAGGAAAATGCCAGTTTCACAGCAAGGACATATTCTCCCTGAGTGTAGCATGTGTGACTGTAAAAAGAAAAGAACCGTAAAATGAAATGTGAAATGCCCGTGAATTTACAGTAAACCCGTAAAATAACAGGAAATTACCAGTACATAGGTAACATGTACAGGTGTTTTCCGGTAGTTTTCTTCATGCAATTACGGGTAATTACAGGGTCCGTACGGTTCTTTAAATAATGCATTGCTTTTTACTCTGATATCGTACTCTCTGAGTACAAAAGAATGAAATTTAGCTCTTTTATAATAAATGGTTGGATCATTAAAAAAAATGAAAGTTCAATTTTTAAAATTTTTAAAAGAATGTAAATAGAGTAAACTTCATTCTAATTCCAATTTTACTCCAAATTCACTGAAAAGAATTACGGTAATTTTACTCATGCATGTTTCAGTCTTTAACTCTCTCATAAGTGTAAACCGACGGGAAAGAGAAAAAAACTGAAAGAGTGAAATGGAGAACAACTCATTTGTAGTGGTAAACTTTCACCCTAAATGAGGCGTGAAGTCAATTGTTCACTCCCAAAAGAGTGGAATATTATCAAGAAGTATCCTTTCAATTTTTACAGAGTGTGTTTCCACTCAAACACGTGTTATCCTTCATTTAACTCCTTGAACAATTTGAAATGACACACTATACTCTCTAAATGTAAATCGGGTAGAAAGAGTGGGTAAAAGAGTGAAATGGAGGACTACAACCATTTTAATGGTAAATTTCACCCTGAAATTAGCGTGAGAGTGAATTGTTCACTCACTCCCAAAAGAGTGGAATATTGTTATAAAAACAACAACAATTTTCACTCTTTAGAGTTTATTTTCACATCAAAACGTATTGTCCTTTCACTGTACTCTTTGAACGAATGGAAATTCACTCTTTTACATAAGAGAGTGAACTTTTAATCTTTTGGAGGGATCTCTATGGACTCTCCATGATTAGAGGCATCAATAAGAAGCCTCTTCCAAACATGAAAATTACCTTTTGATTTACGTTTAAAATCATTCATCAAGTGTTACTTCTACCAATACCTCCTTGCTTCTACCCTGCACAATATAGCCTTAATTTATAAGAGCGCACACTATTAAAAAAGTCGTACACCAAATATGTACCCTGTTTTGGCATCAATTGCAACGGAATTGATTTACGTTTAAAATCATTCATCAAGTGTTACTTCTACCAATACCTCCTTGCTTCTACCCTGCACAATATAGCCTTAATTTATAAGAGCGCACACTATTAAAAAAGTCGTACACCAAATATGTACCCTGTTTTGGCATCAATTGCAACGGATATTTTCACTGACAACCGTTTTATAAAGTAAAGTGAGAAGCGTCCGTGGGCATGTTTTAAGGATATATCGATACAATTATATCGGTGATCAAAAAGGCATATCAAATTCATAGACTGAACGCTGTTTATGAACTATAGTCTAGCACAAAATGAAGTGAAAAAGCTGTTGCACTAAGTTTTATTTGATTTTTTGTTCGTTGATATGCTTGCATTCAAATGGGGAATTATAGCCGAACTGGCTATCGGGTGAACCCGAAGGTGATTCTGACCGAATTGTTCGCTCCCCGTGTGCTGAATTAATCCGAATAAAGCGTTGGGCGGGACTCGTTTCCGATGGGCCCTAATTTCAAACAATTATTTTGATTAGAAGTTAGTCATTATTCTACTGTGGTTTTCAACGTTGAATGTCATTTTTATCATTTAAAAGAGATATTATTTAAGCATCATGACAAAGAAAACGGGACACAGTGACAGATACACCTCCGGGAAATTTAGATCAAATAAAAGACCTGTATCAAATGCGTGTAATAAAACTCATAACTTGTAACTATAAAGATTATATGTTTTATTATAGTTAATTCAGATTTATTTTGCATAAAACAAATGCGTAATGTACAGAAACATCTGTGATAAAAATGCGATGAGCTTGTGTTAGTCTTGGGCATATCGATAAAATTCCAAAGGGATTACTGATTTGTACGGGTATTTTATCTCGTATCTTTATATGGCATGCTTGATTTTCGCTGTATTTTATTAATTTGTACATTTACTTTACTTTGATTGATTTATTTTGATTTCAGGCACTCGTAACTTTACGAGTATACCAAAGTGTAGGGCCTATAGACGGCACTGGACTACCTTCTCGACAGCAAATTTCCCTAAGAACTTATCTTATTTAAAGGCTGCGTCAGAGATTTCAAAATATATTTTTGTGTAATAAAAAAAGATGATCAGTTCTTAAGTTTGAGATGAATCGAATCGTTCGTTTTGATGCAGTGAACATTTATTATCAGGTCTGTGAGAGTTCAGCTTTTTTTAATGCTTTCAAAAAGTAAAAAAATAGCTTTTTCTTCCATTTTCAGCCTGTTTTGACCTCTGTACCCAGTTTTATGCTACATTTCAGTTTTTCAGCTCTTTTCAGTTACGTTTTCAACCCACCACTCACTGAGTAGGCCTATAACAAAAATTCCCGTTCCGGAATTTTATAACAAAGTTGTGATTTTCTATATGAAGGACTTCAATTTGAGCTTAGCTACTTGCCACAGTGGTTAATATATGGACAAGCATTATGTATATGCAAAAAAAAACACGATTTGTTTGAAAAAATGAGGGCGCCCTCCTCGGGAAATCTCTGAGCCAGCATTTAAAGGGACAGAATTGCATAGAAATTTGTTGTTTAGAATACGTCCTCCAAAAGATCAGTTTTCATTTTAAAATAATTCGAAAGTTTCAAGAAATTGTTTAAAATAAAATGTGAAAATTCTGAAAGAAAAATCTGAAATTTTTAAAATTATGGTCGGAATTGTTTTATACAGTAAAAACATTTTCCCCATTTTCAAGAACAGGGTCGGGCGGTGGAGGACAAACAAAGGTTTTTTTCACCTAATTTGGTCACGGACTTCATGTATTAACAAGAACTTCTCGATTCTCGGTTTTTGCGACCACACTGTCACTTAAAAGTGCAACGAGAGATTTGAGGCGTCCATATTTTTGCCGTATGTAGGCCTAGTGGTTTCATATAGATTACACACAAAATAGATCTCTTGCCGTTTATTTGGTTACAGAAATGTCTTTGAAGTGAAAACAAAAGTGATTTTTATATGCTTTTATTTCAATATAAAATATAGGCTGACTTTCCTATTTTAAAAAAAATCTTTGGCAGTATGCCTTTATTGCACTTAGAATCTAAATAACATATAAAATATACAATGAGAACAACAATAGATAAAAATCCCAGCATAATTTCATTTACACCAAGGCAAGGATTGGTATGTAATAAACTTTTTGACAATGATTATCCATGTCTATACCCTCCTCTTTTGAATTAGTGACTCTTAGAACGAGTAAAGGGCAAACATACTTTGGCCTACTTGAAAACAACTCAGCAATATAGGGCCACCACTCAGAGAGGAAAAATAGGCATGGAGAATTACCGTACCTGGATTGACATAACAAAATACAAGGACCAAAGTACATTAATACCCACAAAGAGATTTACAAACAAAGATCATTTTAAATCAAAAACAATAATTTCGACAGTGACCATCCACGTCCATTACTCTCTTCCAAGATGGGGGTGGGGGGCCTTGGCGAGCACCAGGCTAAGCACACGCATTAAAATAATTAAATTAAGGATTACTCGAGATCAACCCTCGCAATCGTAGTTCCCGCTCGAAGAGGAATAATGGGCATGGTGATCACGTATCTACTACGTGAATCAAAAAAAATTGTGCAAGGGGTGGGCAGATGAACTTGACCTTTATAAATACTGAATCATAGATTGTTGTTGTGTATTAAGCAAATCTAATATACTTCCATGTTGAATAAATGAAAGAAAAACGATTAAAAAATAAGCCAGATATGACTAATTTTGTAAGCACACCTCTCCGTTTTCCTCCATTCCATGGGAGTGATACGTTAAGCAGAATACGTTAATGTACGAAATACGGGGCATAGCATTATGAAGTAATGATGACTGAACCGATGATTTTGTTTAATTGATATGATGCCAGGGTCTCCTTCATGTGATCTTCAAAAGAATTTATGTTCACACAAAATCTCACCCAATTAATCTGATGTGTAAATGAAAACGGGTTTCAAACACTACTAAATGTAATATAGGTATAGATACGAGCTATGCCAATAAGGAACTCAACTCTTTGCAATATCCTAAACAATGGGAAAAACTTGTTCTTATTGCTCTCCAACAGGTGAATTGGTGTTTGGATTCGTCATCAGTTGGCACATTGGTATAAATAAATTCATTGGATTAATCAGTAGGTGAATAATCAAGAAAATGTAGCATTAAGTTCACAAAGGTATCATGATATTGATATTGTATAAATTTCACAAACACACGTTTAATGTGTGTAAAAAATCCCTTGGAATGGCGAAAAAAGGGTTGTGTTTACAAAAGTTGGTCATATCTGGCTTATTTTTGAATCGATTTCTTTCATTTTTTCAACATTTGGAAGGATATTAGAGTGTTTTATAAAAACAACAACAAATTCTATGATATAGTGATTGCATTAAGGTATCCTTGCACATTTTTTTGATTCAGTAGTAAAATTTGGACTTAACACATTTTACCTACAGCGACCACATAATTGATAAATTTACAATCAGTATTGTAAAATCCGTGTTAATGTTGAACAGAATGTTTAAACGGAGAAGCCGAGAGTGTTTATGAGCGTTGTTAGTGATGACCTGATCAGCTAAAAGCAAATTGGTTTATTTGATACATAACAACAGTGCAACCAAAGTGCACATATTAGTGTTTCCTCGCCAATCTTAATAACATAAAAGACTTGGTGGGATAAATAGTCTGAATGCTTTACAGTTCAGTGAAATAAGCCTGGGCCTCATGAGTACAAGTTGGAATCGAAAGCCAAATATTCTCCCCAATTAAAGTTGTAATTAGGGAATCTTTACCCAGTTTTCTATTTGCTCCTATAGCCAAATTATGCACCAATAGCATTTGTGTACCAAAGAAATAAATGCTCGCTTAATCCTTTCAGTGGGGATATGTTTGAAAGAAAGATTTCAATTTTAGGACACCTGTTTTGCGAAATCTCTAGTTGCACCTTTAACTATAAGGTGGCCACGATGAGGCTTTTTTTTGGTTTCACCCCGCCGTATTTTAGCGCTGCAATATATTTGGTTTATCTATTTTTTGTTTTATTCTTTTTTTTTTATTAGTCGATCTTTTGGTTGCACTTGACGTGACGAAAAAAATCCCCCTGCACTAACGGAAGTCCTCATAACGAAAATGCAAAAATACAAATGTGATAATACTAATAACAGAGTAACTGTAGCTCCAACTCTGTGGGAATTTCATCCCAAAATCCTTTGGGAAATTAGCTATTGTGAGAACGGGTCAAATGAGGGTATGCACTAACGAGAGTGATATTTATGGCACGCTCCACGTTTCAAATCATGGCGAGGTTTCATGCGCTGTATATCGAGTTTACACCGCCTATGGTCGAGTTTACGGCGCTGCCTATCCAGTTTGACCTCTATGTGCCGAGTTTCATCAATATCGTCCAGAATAAATCATGCCGAGGTGTAAAAATCTGGACATGATTTTTTCAACATGTGCCAACTGGACATGATTTTTTCTCAACATGAGACCAACTCGACATGATTTTTTTTCAACATGAGCAAACTCGACATAATTTTTTTCTCAACATGAGCAAACTCGACATGTATTTTTTTTTTCTCACAGGAGAAACTCGACATGAGTTTTACACATACAGCCAAAAAATCAGTATGTCGAGTTTTCCTCATGTTGAGACAAATACATGTCGAGATTTTGAACCTGGACATGAATTTTGTCAAACTCACCAAATAAAGAGCAAAACTCGATTTATAGAGGGCAAATTGGACATATAGCGCTGTAGACAACTCGACTATAACGCTGCACACTTCGACATATGGCGAGGAAAACTCGATACACACGCGTGAAACTCGACAGCAACGGGAAAACTCCCATGATTTGATTACGTTGGAGCGTAAAACTGTACATGATTTATGTCAAACCCACCATATATAGAGAGCACAACTCGATGTATAGAGGGCAAACGGACATATACGCGCTGTGAACTCGACATATAACGCTGCACACACACTCACATATGGCGAGGAAAACTCGATACACAGCGGTTGAAACTCGACATGCGCGGAAAACTCGCCATGATTCATACGTGGAGCGGTTTTTGGGCCCAGAGATATTGGGTTGTGAAGAAATAACATTATATCTGGGAACGAAATAGATCGATATTCATTGACTATCGCATCCTATTTTGCTTGGTTTCAAAAGCGGACGATCGCAATCTTAAAAAAGGGACGAAAAGATATCAATATGGCAGTGACGATATACGATACCCGAACAAAAATTGTTTATTTCTTCAATTCCATACTAACGCGAGAAATTTTAAGTTGGGAAGGGGAGGGAAAATAGCACTAGCGCCCCTCAGACATTTCCGTGATATTAAAACACAGGAAAAACTTTCCCATATTGTTCCAGATGGCGTATATCTTTATACACGTTCCCATCTGTGTATACGTTTAATCACTTTAATTATGCTCCAGGGATGTTGAGGGATTTCTATTAAGTTTGCGTGATGTGGTCGTTTTATGTGGTAACCCAACCATTGAATAGACTTCATATTTCTAATCGGTATTTATTATAGTTCATCTGATGCATAAAATCTAAAAAAAAATCTTAAGATTATGATCGCTAAAAAAGCCTATAACATGCCACGGGCCCGAAGACAAAATTGCGAGATTTTGCGGAACTTGCGGCCGATTTTCCACTTAAATCCCTATAAGATTGTTCAAAAATAGAGCCTTTGGTTATATATGACTTTTTTAATGGTTGTGGTATATGAATATGAAAACGGAACTCTCCTGGATTAAGGATCACCGATTCGTAAAGGTTTATGTTTGCTGAGTTGTAATCCATGATAATGACCAAAGAGTATGATGACTAAATCCTGTTATTGTAAAAAAAGCAAATACACTGATCGTGATCACAGCAGCTTAGTGCTCAAAAAAGTACGAGTGAATGTGCATTTTCCAATGTAATTTTTTTAAATTTAACAGTAATTTGTCAGACAAACCGTAATAGATAAATCCATGCAGCAATGCTACATGCATCTTTATTCAAACAAAAACAATTAAATTCAAACAAAAACGACACACGTCACCGGTGGTAAGCTGTATTATTAATTCAGGTTTCATGGCAGAGTAAACGTGGCTACATCACGATATGTTTTGTTGTTGGTTTTAGTGGTGCAGTTGCAATAATTACTTTTGTTTCTTTGTTTTTTTCCCCTTTTAGTCATATGTCCAATTATCGTACGTACAAACAGACGCTGTTGCAGACACCTTTCTGATTAATAAAAATGGATATAACATTATTATTATGATTATAGTCATTGAGATGCGTAGCAAATCGTTAATTCGTTGATTGGGTGGGAGAGTGATAAGAACAACGTTAATGTTGCAAATGACCCGCTTCTTAATGTGCATTGATATGCAAGTGCCACATGGCAGTTAAGTTATTAGATTTTACCCCTCAAGTTGATAAAAATTATCGGCTGTTGAAACAGTAAAAGGCAATCAACAGCAATTTTTTTTGAACAGCGCACCATCAATAAAAAAAAAAGAGGATTTTTTGCCACAGTTGTATTGTTTATTGGCTAGTAAACTATTACCTGTGAATGGTAATATTCAAAAGTGCGAATTTCTTGAATTCGTAAAAAAGGATTTTGTATTATGATATAATTCACTATCGATGCCGATAATATATAATCAGTGATGATGGAAACGTGCGTCCAATATGAAATAGACAGGAAATAGCGCGCCAGCAGTTCGGTCTTCGCTCATCCATTGGTGCTCTGCGGTTCAGGGAGTCAAGTTAGAGGTCATTTTCGCTCTGCATGTTATGCAGCGGAGAAACCGATGTTAATACCAAAACGTTCTTTATGTCAAACACCCACCTTTGAGCATTACCAACACGGGTATGTTACTGGAATATTGTGAATGGGGGCACTCTTCAAATGTGCTGTTATTGCTTTAGTTTTTCCTCTGCATGGGCCTTGTTTTATGCCTACATAAAAAGTCGCAAGAATGAAAGTGTCATCTTTCGTTTGTTGCAATCCGATTCACTATATCAGACAAATTTTGCTTATTTGGAGATGGCTTTATAATATACACATGCGCCGCTGTTGTCTGCATTCGTTGAGACCCTTTTCCATAATTTCAATTATACTTCCCCAATTTGAGCTAACTTAATGTGTTATTTTACTCGTCGCGCTTTCACCCAATCAATAACATCACTTAATACTATCAGCCAAATCAGATAAGATGTTATTTCTGCTTGAGTAAACCCACAACTATGGCATCAATATCATATTATATCCCTAAATATGATTTATATTTTTATCCGGAGATATTTCTAGAAGAGTTTTCTCGCTCTCCCCATCGATCAAATGATGCAAATCCAATTCACTGGTTCTGAACAGAATGAATACTCAATCAAGCGAGTAAAAAATACTACTTTTTAGCCAGACCACCCGTCTTGATACACAATATCAGGCGTGAGGCGAGACAAAAAGATGCAGAAATGTAAGACGGACAAACCATATTTAGAGTTTGATCTAAACATTTCAGAAAAATGCGACCCTAATCCGCCTACAGGGCACCCAACGCAGCGACCAATGGCTGCGTATTATTTGGGCCAACGCACACGAAAAGTTGAAATTCTAGAAGTCAAACCGCGCAGCTTTTTTCTATGTGCCAGAAAAGAAATTATTGTCCGAAAAATCCTTGGTTTGGTTAATCTTCTTAGGAAGTCGTATAGTGTATGAGGTAACTCGGAGGTATCAGAGAAATAATGAAGTTTTATCAGCATTAAGTCTAAGGGCTAATCAACTATTTTGATGCGGCTGTTACGCCCAACTAATGACTATAGATTGATTAGGGACTCCACAAGCGCCACCCGCCACCTTACTAATGTGCGCATGCGTACTGGTATTGTTTGGACTTCAGTCTTTTGCGAGTTGTCACGGTGCAAATTGAATCAGTGCTCAGCTTTTTAAAAATAATATATAATTTTTCCTGAAAATGAATACTCATTTTTTTTCAATTATTTTATCAAAATATAGTTCTTGGTATAATTGGTTAAAAAGATTCGCATTTGACCCCACAAATTCACCCGTAAGTCCAGCTTTCTCCATTTTTGAAAATTAGGTTAATTGTCGTGTTGAGAGGGAGAGAGAGAGAGAGAGAGTACACCTGCTTCGGCAAAAGGTAAACGTTTCATATAGAAGTCCCAAGGATACAAATGAGGTATTACAATTGATTCCGTCATGCGTTGTATGATGTTGTGCAGTAGTGATTGACGGAATAAATGGCAATACCTCATTTGGATCCTTGGGACTTCTATATGAAACGTCTACTCAGTTTAAGCAGTTGTTACTAACATTGCAAACTCATTATCGAGGGTTTACTGCAAGAAGGCCCCATCTGCAATAGCTGCCATTTGTCAGTTGTGTTCTTATTAAGTGTTATACCTGCCGAATCTTACACCTGGCAGCTATTGCAGATGGGACCTTTTTGCCCTAAACCCTCATTATGTTAGTCTTCATCGGCCGATGAAACCATTTTATGCTATCATCAGTAGATATATAGCGCCTTGCGATTTTACTTAGTGACGCATGCATGCTTCCGGATTTAACCATAAAACCTGAAACTACGCAGATATTAACTTTCCAACAAATTTACGCATTGAAATCAATAATTCTAAACACCCTGGTTAGATAGAAGTAAATAGCATCCCTTTAGCATTTTACACATTCAGTTTTGGTCATTTGCACACACCGTTTGCCATCATAAATCGCATGGTAACTTCCCTAAGCCCCTCGACCCACGTGTCACTCGCACTTCCGTCGTGCTGTCAATATAGTACACAAGAATACACACACTTGGTCACACAAATCGAAATGAACACACACAATAGACATGGTTGCTTTGTTTGTTATATTCAATGGGTTATTGCTGTAGGGTCGAACTGGCCCAGCACACTCACAATTTTTCTCTCGTGTAAAGAGAATACATACAAAAGACTGTAGAAGCAGCTCATATACTCGCTCAGTTAATATTGACCCAAAGTGAACTTTTAAATCATCACTGTACCGGTAACAAGATAAGAAATAATATATATGTCAATAATTACACAAATACAAACTGAATTAGACGAGATGTAGCCCTGTTCGGTAAATATTGGCATAAGATTTTATAGTTGTGTTTAATACGAAAGTGGTGAGTTTTCATTATGTTTGACATGTTTAAATGTAAATTTATCTAATAACAATAAGTTAAATGTATTACACGTTTGTTAGAAAGCACACATTTGGAGATTCGCAGATAGCAAAATAAACTCTGTATAGCCTACGTGTACGTGAGAACTAGGCCGCGTCAAAGCAGCGTGGTATAGTCATATTACGCTCATCTTTGTTAATTTAAAATCACATACACTATTATTTTTAAATCCAAGAAAATTAATTTGGAAGCTTCGTTAAATACGGTGAAGTAATTCATTGAAATTGTCAAAACTTGATATATAATGATTAAATCGTTGAAATTGCTTTTGAAATCAAATTTTAATACTGTATAACTCGATGAATTTTTTAATTCATGCTTCTTCATTGAAGTTTTAGTTTCTTTCAAAAAAAACTCTTTATGAAGTTCCTAATTAAGTGAATTGAATAAATTATGGTAACACTGCACGGAATGTTAGTAGAATCTTAATAAATATAACTTTACAAAATATCACATTTTATATACAATATAAAACAAAATACTTTAAGATATCAGAAGTTACTTCGAAAGATCAGTATTTTTTGTTTTGTGGGAAAACACTGGCTGAATTAATTGCGAATGGCTTTGCTTAATAGAAGGGTTGAATGAGCTTGATTAAGAGAATGATAGTGATGTAAATACAAGGGCTGGTATTCTGAAAGGGAGTCCAATTTTAGACCTGGATTTAAACCAGGGTTAGTCCTACAAGAACGATTTTTTTCCTTTCAAAATACTGTGAAAGTTAAATGTAACGGGTGAGAAAAAATATGAGGAGGAATGTTCTCACCAGAACGGCCCATCCAAGAGGAATTTTCTCACCCATTACAGCACATTTTAGAATATGTTGGAAGGAAAAAAGATCCACTCATGTAGGACAAACCCTGGTTTAAACCCAGGTCTTAAGTTAGACTCCCTTTCAGAATACCAGCCAAGGTGACCAAAAATGTAACCCATGACAATATTATCATGTTTTGCAATTTTTGGATCACACTATACAAACAAAACTAAGTCAGAAAACCAAGCTAGAAACGTAATAAATATTTAACGCACATGGTCAACGAGAAATCAAACGTCAGCTCTCGGCTCTGTGAAGTAATTTAAATATCAGTTCAAAAATATCAGCCACCACGTTCATATTGCCTTTCACACCAGTTAATACAAATAATATATCAAAACCAAGTATAGAATAACAACAAAACTCTTTGAATACAGAAAAAAGACCCATATTTAGAGTCTTGTCGTTAACAATGTATAACTTACTTATTGGAATTCAAGAACAAATACTGATCATCGATGTTTCACAACAGGTTTTTGAGAAACACAATTGCTAATAACAACAAAAATATATCTTTTATGTCTGAATATTACATAAATGTTCACAGTGTTCATAACATGGTGTAACATAGTTTCATCTTACTCTTGCCTCCAGTAAGAAAGAGTCTGCATATGAGCACTGCGTGTTGGTTAATTGCACGTGGTGTTCCCGGCTGGGGGACGAGCTTGCACATGATGAGGCTGGACTGTCAGGAACATAGTCCCAGAACGAAGAATCTGAAAGCCGGTGAAGAGACTGATGATGTTGTGGTTGCACTTGTACTCGGATGGATGACGGTGATAGGGATTCCGGGGTCCCTGGAGTGTTATACATTTCGGGAGGTGGAGTATGACACAGAGAGTTTGGTGATGGGGTTTGGCGACACACACTTGGCGATGGTGACTGCGACATACCGTAAGTTTGAGTTTGAGTGTAATTTACAGGGGACGGAGTCTGGCAGATACTTGGTGACGGTGTTGAACAAGACGGTGACGGGGTTTGAAGAAGAGGTGACATATCCGATGACATTTCAAAGTTTTCTGCTGAAGACAAATCGTAATGTTCCATAAATTCACTTGGTAGTGGTGCCCCCGAGTCCACCATTTTCAACATCTCGGATAAAGCCCATATGTAGTTATGAGCAAATCGGAGGGTCTCGATTTTGGTCAGTTTTGTATCATCTGGAAACTTTGGAAGCACTTGCCTTAGTCCGTCCAGGGCGTCGTTGAGGTTGTGCATACGATTTCGCTCCTGTCGTTGGCCTTCAAGCGACGATGACGACGAATTCGTTGCACACAAGATGGGCTACGGTTACGACATCTTGATCTCGTGTATCTCTTGCGCTTGCCACTTGCTAGGGTTATTCCTCGTTTTTCGCTTCACTGTCTTTCATTTGCCCGACTTTTTCCGCTTTCCTTTGCCTTAACTTTTCTCCTGCCCTCACGGCACACGGGTGATAAAGTTTCGGCGTCTCTACCAATAGCCATGGTCTGTCCAATTGATGCCTTCCTCTCAGCTTCTGAAGTAAGATGTACTTTCTGTTAATTGTCCTTCTTCTGCCTCTTTCGACTGCATTAACACGGAAAAGTTTTGTTGCCACATAATACGTGTTTCCGAAGAGCACCTAAGATTGTCCAGAGCAGGGAGAGCCACGATTGAATATACACAGATTGAAATAATCTTTCATTTACTTAACAGCTGATTACTTGCTGCTTTTATCCACTTCCATCAGCTGTCAGAGGATGTGCCACAAGAGGGCGCCGAGTTAGTCACCGTGAAACCAGCGTGAAATTGGTGACTTGCACTGCCAGATGAAAGACGCTCATTGGTGCAAAGTCACCGACACGGAAACAAACAGACCACTGCCCGATGTTAATATGCGTACAATACGTCTATCGGGCTTAAGTAATATATAGTGTCCAAAAAATTAAGGCCGTTGGCCTGGACCATTCCTTGAATTTCCCCTTTCTTCAACAGGTCTGCGATGAACTGGTCCATTTATGGTTATATTCTTGTTTAATTATGGTAATATTTGAGTTTAGCACATACCAGAACTGATTCAGTGTAAGCATTACCTTGCTCTTGTTTGTAACTTGTGTTGGAAAGCGCGTTTAATATGTTTTAAAAAGGCGCAGTTGATATTAAGTCTTGATTGTCACAAGATGATGTTTCGTTCATATATCATTTGTATCAGTAACAGTCTTTATAAGACGAACATTTCCTAAGCAAAAATATCCGACAAGAATGCTACGTGGTTTTCAATTATTGGGCTCTCTTTTTTTATTGAAATCACTGGGAATATCTGGTCTAATTAAAGTGGTAAGCGAGTCACTTAATTATGATCTAACATTATCTGATTTAAGCACACATGCGTTTCAAATATGGGTAATTCAAAAAGTATAACCCTTTCTGTTATATCTTCATCGTAGTTGGACCAATCTCGACCGATTTACGGCAATTTTCAGCCGCTATGTAACGCATTTCCAATGTCTAAAGCCTCTTGATATTAAGTATGGTAAATCGATGTAGACGCTGACTGGTGAATTAGGTTTATTGACTAGTAAACTTTATCATCGACGACTCATTGCCGTAACATAATGAGATAATGGCGAGACAAATATAATGAATTTTGTGACAATGAATTTCAAATGAAAAGGCTGCTTTTGCTTTTGATTGGGAGGCGCAATTGTATGGATGAGCTAAATGAATATGGTCAGAACGCTTGATCTGATTTCTGACTATGTCCTTTAATTGATTCTTTTATATTTTCATCAGGAAGTTTCTTCATTTGATTTTTAAAAAAAGGGGAAGAAGTTAGAATCGTGTATTTTTCTAATGGATAAAACTTCAAGTGAATTCAAAACGAAAATATCGCTAGTTTAAAATCGTACCGCTTTCCCATTTCAAACATTTGTTTCATTTTGCATTTTATAAAACAATCAAATTCCTTGCCATTGACTACGAAAAAGAACTGAAATCTGAGACCCAATAAGTGATTTAGGATCGAATAAAAACAAAAAAAAAAATATTGGCACATGATTTTGATGCCAAATCTTTGAATTTTTTCCTGAAACTCATTTAAAAAACACCGTTTTTTGATATCGGATAAGGGTATCCATCTCAAACTTACCTGGGCGCTTTGGCATGTTCGGGCCGGCCTGCACCTACGCTTCGACTACAGGTAATCATTCCGGCGCACTCTCTGTACAGATACCAACGCTTAACGCCTCCTTAGGACGAGACATTTCATATTTCGTTAGACCCAGTTCACATTCATCAAAAGGAGAGCGAAACTCTTGGTTCCATTCAATAATTTTTGCACAAATACCGATGTTTGAACTGGGAACCTTCACGACAAAAGGGAACAACCTAACCAATGGACATGCTATCCAAGTTGGCCTATTATTATTTTTAAAGGCAACCCGATACACAGTTGTAAATGTATACAATATTATTGATTGTAAAATTATATACGTATTTATGCGTTACACATTCACTAGATATCATCAAAAAAAGGTTATTTTCCAAATTTCAGTTGATTCTGATTTTGCGTATGAGCGAAATAGTTGTATATTGCGCTGCCCCATTATATAGGAGACGTGTTGTGTAATTTCTGTCCGTTTAAAAATACAAAATTACAACTTCTAGAGCAGATTGAATTTGCACGTAGGCATGCACGTACTACACTTAGGCCAACAGTTTAGAAGATATAAAAATCTCAATTTCCTTGAGGTAAATCTGGGGAACGAGGCTGTGGATCACGAAATACCCCTTTAAATAGAATGTATAATACACTGAAAACCTAAATTGGTCAGCATGACTAACTTTAAGTTAGTCCAGATGGTGCCCGTTTTGACTAACGTAACGCTAGTCAAACAGGCATGACTAACATATGTGACTAGCATTACCTAGTCCTGCATGCAGGACTAACTTGCATGACTAACATCAACATTAGTCATGCACGCTTGACTAACCCGCTTGACTAGCTTGGAGGTTAGTCATGCATGCATGACTAACGTAGGCTAGTTGCATGACTAGTTTATGACTAACTTTAAGTTAGTCCAGATGGTGCCCATTTTGACTAACATAACGTTAGTCATGCAATTCAAAGCTAGTCATGCAGGTTTGACTAGCATGGTCAAACTAGTCAAGCTGTTATGACTAACTTGCATGACTAACAAGCTGGAAGAGGTGGAGATTATGGAACAAGTTAGTCAATCCATATGATGAACAAACTAGTCATGCACCTCATTACACGTTAGTCATACAGGCCTGACTAGTTTAGCAACGTATAAGCTAGCAATGCAGTCTTGACTAGCTTGACAGGTGGGTTGACTAACGTCATGTTAGTCAGTCCTGCATGACTAGCCTCTCTGACTAGTTTAAAGTTAGTCATGCAACTGCATGACTAGTTTGTGTTTTCAGTGTACAATTGCGTCTTATTTCACACCTTTTATCAGTGCTACATCTTTGTTTTCTGTCAGATTACAGGGCCTACGACTATGTTGTACAAGTAATCCAAATACTTCGACGCATAGCGCGTAGGCCGTCAAAAGACTATACCTTATTTTATATGTAAAGTTTATTATTTATAGCCCTGGATGTAGATTGTAAAAGGGTGCAAATGTACAATGCATTGACAAAGTAACGGTTTACAATTATCAATGCAAAAAATGACTGTAGGATAGTTCTGCGTTTGCTGGGATGGTGCACCCACGTGCGGGGATATCGAACGCAAAACGCGGTTCAAGAGCTTAAGCTAATCCCTTTTCAACGAGAAATATGAAACATTCCCCGTTGTTTAATGTGCTCGAATCGAAACCGATAACAATTAAAGACCCGTCTGATATTTGTATTATTTTACTCTTATAAAAAGCATTTCCTTTTATTCGCAGAGCTTGTCAAGTCGAACATAAAGATTGAGTGATAGCGGGTTTCTCACTCTTACTTCTAAAGCCTTTTGAAAGAATAAAAATAAACTAAATAGGAGGGTGTTAGTAATGCTATAATATGCATGCCCATAAAAAAAATGATTAATGAATAAATCTAGACACTACAGTTGACATCATAGAGTAAGGCGAAATTAACTCGTTGAATGCTAAAATTTCGCAACAGAAGGACTGGTATCGTTTTCCATATGAGCCAGATTTGTAATGTCGACAGATGGTGCAGATATGGCCCACGTGCCGCTAATGGCGCAGAGTGAACGACTCGGCGATTTTCGCTGCAAGAATGTCCGAATAACGAATTGATGAAATTCAGGCCGTAAAACTCGTAGTGATTATAGTTGCATGTTTTTCTTCTCTATATAGGTTAAAGTAATCATAAGGGCCTAACTTTATCCACCATGCGTCGTACCTTTGGTAAGCTTCGGCGTTTGAAAACCGAGGATGTATGTTCATGTTGGCACTTAAGACGCACAACTTGGCAATATCGTGGAGTTATAAAATGATAATGTAAGTACATAGTAATAGTTTTTGTCAACTCGATGCCAAGAACAATTTAATTACGAGGTGATTTTATTGGTGTAAGTCCGGTTTTACTCTTTTTTTGCTTATATCAGTGAGAAAAAAATTCTTTGTCCAATATAGTTTAAGCCTGCATATTTTAAGTCTTGTTAAAGGGGTAAAATACACCTGTATTTGTGGTGATGGTCACGAGTGATTGGGCCACAACTACGTGTCCAATTTTCTGTCAAGTTGTCATGAGACAATGTTTTGGTCTTGTTAATCACGTTGAGAGACACGATATTAAGACCAGCATTCGTGATGGTCTCGTCGTGATGGGTCATTGTTTTTTTCGTGAATGACATCCATCTCCCGGTTCACTAATTATATTATGAATGGTTTAGATAACGCCTCTGTCTAACTAAAGATGTAGCATTTGAGTCACGTGGCGATGGCTGCATGAGTGATCCTACAAACACGTTGTTTGAAAGGATAGTTAAGGATAGTAAAGTTGCTAGTGGAATAGGTATTGGATTTCATTAGATTCCTTTATACAACTGTTTTCCCGTCATTGAGGCCTGAAGAGCAAGGACTCATGAGGGAATGTATACACGTAAGGGATGACTCGCCGATCGCCGGTATATGGACTATAAAAGAAAGTAAAGGGCTCTAAAGAGTTCTTGGCTGTTCTCGATAGGTACTTTTATCCTTTGTTTAAAATAACTATCCACATCGTTGCCATACTGTGATTTTAGTAAACTGGGAAAACTGAGACTTCTTACGGTGTAACAGGAAAATAAATGTAATATACTATTTTGAAAAATTTCTGATGCTAAGGATCCTTTTGGTATCCGTTGTTGGATAATAATAGTCATGAGAGAGCGTGGGCCAAAGGTATTCGCTTTGGTGAAGGAGGTCCTCGTTGGCCAAGGCCAATTGCGGGATTTAATTCGGATATCAAATTCTGGATTTGATTGTATAAGAACTATATTGAGTAAAAACTTAAATTCCCCTGCTTCTCATAGTTTGTTGATTGGTAAACGAATCCATGAAAATACTCGTCTTTCGGAGGAGCGTTAAAGGCCGTCGGTCCTATATGCTTGTACAGTAATCGTAGCTAGTTTCGATAAGGGTGGAAATACCCTGGCTGTCCCAAGTCGCCCTGGGACCCTGGATATCATTGGAAAGCAGTGTATTAACACGGCATGATCTAGCCAGGCTAAAGAAGACATAAATAAAGAAGAAAAAAAATAAAGTGGGTACTAAAAAATACCCTTCTGTTCTATTGGTCTTTTTCTGTTTATTTGCTGGAAATCGGTATCATTCCAGTTGTAGATGCCTATACTAACCTAACATATACTAAATTATCGTCGGTGTTGCATGGTCTATTTTATGTTAGTTTTGTATTAGTGATTTCGGGCGTAACATCAAGGATAACGTTGCAAAAATGAAACAAGCGGGTTATTGTAAAAAAACAAATGGCACATTCAGGGTTTTTAGCAATGATAATCATTTGTTAGTCTTTCGGGACTAAATGTATACAGCGAAGCCATGGGATGTTTTACTTACCTCCTCTGCCTCGATTTTTACCCAAAAGATACGAGGAGGAGGAGAATTCTGATTTTAATTTATACACTTTGCACATTTAAATTCCTTGTCTGTTAAAATTTATACTGTTCATTTTAACAAATTCCCTTTTCCAGAAACTATATATATTGAACTATTTTGTTTTCAAATTAATAGGCCTATAGCATGATAAGTATGCGAGAATATGTTTGCAGGTTTGGATGGGATTCTTAATCCTAAGGACTATTAGACGAATATAGAATTTGTTAAACTTTTCTTTAAAATTCACCCCTTTTGCATTCTCCATAATGTTACCATGTACGGACCCTCGCGCTGCTGAGTTTCCTCGATTCAAAGATTGGTAGAGCGTTTCATAGAGAAGTCCAAGTATGCAAATTATGTATTGCCATTTATCCGTTCAAGCGCTACTGCACAGCATCAACGGGCTGCATGGCGGACGAATCCATTGTAAACACCTAGTTACATACTTGGGACTTTTATGAAAAGTTTACGGTAAATTGATCCGTTCCTGTAATTTTATAGATTATTAGATTTTCCGTGGATGTCAAATGGACACATGTTGGTTGATTTGATTTCAAACCTGAAAGTAATGGACAAACATACCAACATACCCTTCAGTTCAAAGCGGTTTAAATCTAAAAGTACTCCTCTTTGTCTTAGATAAATGGAATCGATTTGATTGCTATAAGGGACAATCTAAAAGTTTAATTAAATTTAAAAATCCCAATACATTAAAATATCAACTAATAGATTAAAATTTTAATTCAATTTAGATTTGTCGGCCGTTTTAATCTAAGAATTTAGAGAGTAAACGAGGTGAAATTTCACTTCTCTTCACTCTCCCCGTTAAAAAAACTCTTGTAAACCTCTCCAAAATGAGTTTTGTACTTAAAAAGAGGCGAATTTCCACTCAATTATAGTCTAAATCACTCCAAAGAGTGGATTTCCCAAAAATAGTGATTTGTCGAGAATTGCTAGACACCATTAAATTAAATTTCCCTGAAGACTCCACCCTTGTTGGAAACCATGCAGAGAGATTCGCAAAGTATATAAATGTGACTTGCGAAAACGGGCTGTTTAATACTAAAAAAAAAATACATTTTTCTCGTGCAAAATTGTAACGTACCAAAATATGTTACTAGACGGTACATTTTCTCAGAATTATTTAGGATTCTTAGACGCCGCCTTTACACTGCAAAAGTGCAGAACACTTGACGCGTCCGGAAATGTTCCAAATGTGTCCAATGTGTTTCAAGGACATGTTCAGGAACGCGTGCACTTGTCCATGATTTTGAACACCTTGCAGACCGTTTAAGTGTTCTGCAGGATGTGTTTCTGTTTGAGTTTAGAACACCTGCAGAACACCTAAACCAAGTTCTGCACGTGCTATGTTACAACTGAGCACGGTTGCAGTGTCGAAACCGCAAATATACGTGCGCTGTTACTTAAAGCAACAATGGCACATTTTTTGAAGAGCGCCCCTAATTTTCAAAAGTCGATATTTTGGCACAGTTACGTTAGTAATTGTCTAGGAAACTATACCTGCGAACGAGAATGCTAAGAATGCGTATTTATCATAAAATAAGCGATTTTGTAATTAGAATTGGGATCCCAGATTGGACTTAACGGCAGAGCTGGAAATGCTACGTTTATGTCCGTCCATGATGAAATAGTGCCACCTCGAGAAGATAACCTCTAACTTGACTTGCCTGAACCAATAAAACAACTAATGGATGAGCGTAGAAACGTACATGGCCATTTTTTCTCGGCTATTTCACATTGGAAGGCCGTTTCAAGCAGCCGTTAAATTATTATCGGGATTCCCGATAATAATTATTCTAATTACAAAATTCCTTCGTTTGTGACACATAGACATTTTCGAGCTTAGCCATTCCCAGGTATAGTTTACTAGCCAGTTACCAATGCAACCGTGTAAAAATCTCATTTTTTTTTGAAAATTGGGGCGCTCTTCAAAAAAATGTGCTAATATTGCTTTAAAGCTTGTAATTTTACATCTTGTTATGTTTTCTTTGCTGTTAAAGGGGGATGACCCAATTTAACTATAAATTTTTCATTTTAATAGAATGGCTTTCAACCCAAACCCCATCTGTAAAGTTTCGCGCCGATATTTTCAACCCGTTCTGAAGTGAGAGCTAAAAATAAATCCCATGTGTAAAATTCAATATTGGTTGACCAAAATGGGGCATATTTTCACTCATAACATCCAAACCAAACATCCTTTAGCCCTAAAATTTCACAGGGTAAATGAGAAAAATAGTAGCTTACTTCTGACACCAAAATTTTGACCACTTCCGGTAAAATCTGGGTCCCTGGCTATTAGCGATCGGACCATGGACCTTTAAATGGACATTTTGCCCATTTTTAAACCCGAAAGTACACTGAAGAACAACCATACAAATACACTCTTCAGTTCAAAAAGGTTTAATAACAAAAAATATTATCAAGTATGACGGTTTTAAAATAATTTACTGCAGCTTGCAGTTCGAGGATGCATCCAGACTGCCAGTATAGGAAACCGTAAATTTATTAACAGTGTGAAATCGTATTTAATAATTATTTTTTGCTGTTATTCTGTCATCGTTACTGCAAAGTATTATTGTGCCTTTGTTCAGTGTATATTTTATGGTGAAAATATTCTGTAATAATGTCTATTTCATCCTCAAAATAAAGAAAAGTCTGCGAAATTATGGTATTTTACCGTTATCAGACATGTAGGTTTACAGCGATTTCTTGCAATGTAAAACAGGTTTTGCTCATATTTCTAACCCATAATTGGGGTACCGTACAATCTTAGACAGGTTATAGAAATATAATTCAAAAGTGACGCAAAAATGCACCTTGTTTTTCGTGTTATAGTTTATTAATTCAAAAACTTAGTTCTATATTTTTCTGCAATGGGCTATATATAGAATCAAACATGCTTGCTATAATACCCATATATATACGGTATACAGATTTATATCTATAATTACGCTTTTTTCACTTACCACGTGTTATCCGTCAAGTGCAAGTATAACACGAAAGATTAATATTATTTTATGAACAATGGGCGATGTGTACACTTATTATGGCACATGATGATACTGTTAAAATATTGTGTGAAAAAAATCCTGAAACTTTGGTCTTTTGTTTGCAACTTGTCACAAGACTGGTGCGTCTCTTTTATTGAATTTGTGCCATCGCACAGAGTGACCGGTCAATACGGCAATACAAATGAAGCCATTATTTGCATGTCGGACAAACACATACAATTTTTTTACACTGCAAATCGAAAGTGTTTAGTTCTAGCGTTGTGACACTGTTTAAGACATGTCACATATTTACCTTTTAAACATAAAAGGGTGTAGGCCTATATAATAAACACGTGTGTGTGTATATAAGGCGTGTAAACAAACCTTCACGAGGTTTGTAAGGCTTCACATAGAGGTTTGTAAGGCTTCATGTAAACCTTCTTGTAAGGCTTGTAAACCTTCATGTAAACCTTGTAAGGCTTGTAAGCCTTCATGTAAACCTTCATGTAAACCTTGTAAGGCTCGTAAACCTTCATATAAACCTTCTTGTAACGCTTGTAAACCTTCATGTAAACTTTAAGGCTTGTAAACCCTCATGTAAACCTTAAGGCTGGTAAACCTTCATGTAAACCTTCTTGTAAGGCTTGTAAACCTTCATGTAAACCTTCATGAAGGTTTGAAAGGCTTGTAAACCTTCATGTTGTTATAACGTGTATGTTATAAACACATGAAGGTTTACAAGCCTTACACACACGTGTATTTATATTACACACTTTAGTCTTAAAGTGACAGGAGGAGATTTTTGAGGATACAAATGTCTCTCAATTTTCACTGGATCGGTCGTACACCACCTACCGAGAACGTTTCGAAGGTTTATTTAACAAACAAGTACAAAAGAAAACCGCAAACCTTGTTTTGAACTTGCCTGCTATCGCAATCGTCCCCATAGAAAACCATGCCTTGACTTTCTGTCGTGCACGAGAGAAAGTACTAAATCATCATCTTATTACATAAAGACGGCGTATTCGGCTAATTCACTTCAGGTGTGATCTTATACATTGGTAAGCATTCATAATATGCAAAAAACCGGGGTTCGACAAAAATTGGGGCGCTTCTATCTGGAAATCTCCTCATGTCTCTTTAAAGGTTAAATGTGAAATGTTTAAAAAGTGTTACAACTGGACGTTCTAGAACTAAACAAATGTCAACATCATCGAAGTTAAAACAACATTTTTAGGCCTTTTGCTTGATCATAACCTTTGCTGAACTTCACACACTCAAAATCGTCTCGAAATCAATTATAATGGTAACTAGGCAAACTCGTATTTACACGATGCGTAATATATGTCTCCGCCGAAACACTACCTATAGTTCGTCGAAGAACTCCATTCATAACTCACCAAAAATAACTAAAAACATAACTCGTCGATGAACTCCATCCATAACTCACCAAAAATAAGTCTGAAAACATAATTCGTCGATGAACTCCATCCATAACTCACCAAAAATAACTATAAAACATAACTCCACGCTGAACTCCATCCATAATTCACCAAAAATAACTCTAATAAGCATAACTCATCGACGAACTTCATCAATAACTCACCAAAAAAAATATAAAAGCATAAATCGTCGACATCCATTTGTCACCAAAAAAAGGTATAAATTACCGATGAACTTCATCCATAACTCACCAAAAAATCTAAAACATAACTCGTCGACATCCATATGTCACCAAGATAACTCTAAAAAGTATAACTCATCGATGAACTCCATCCATAACTCACCAAAAATAACTCTAAAACATAACTCATCGATGAACTCCATCATAACTCGCCAAAATGACTCTATTGTTCCTCATCCATCCGGAATATCCAGTCATTTGCTTTGGTCAGGATATCTTTGACTTCATGCTTTGGTAGGTAGTGCTGGTTCCTGTATGTTGTGCCGTCTGCTGTATGGAATGCGATGTTGGAAATAAGGCTTGAGGGTCGTGGTGTTGGTACCTTCCTCTTGTTGGCTTCAATATATATGGTACCAATCCTGAAGCGATTGCTCTCAAGGTTTGGTCATGTATCTTCCATTCTGTAGCGCATGGTTACAACAGTTGAGGATTCGAAGCAGAGTACATTTTGGTGGTTGCACAGTTGATCATGGATGATCTGGAATAACAGAAGTTCAGCGGTCCACCCATAGAGAAGTTTCTTCCATGATATGTCAGCGTGCATGGCAGACTCCCATCTTAGCCATTGCCCTTGTTTTGCATAGCTATAAAGGTAGTCTAGCATATCTCCTTCATCCACTCCTGCATGAGCACTGAAAACACAAACTAGTCATGCAGTTGCATGACTTATTTTAAACTAGTCAGACAGGCTAGTCATGCAGGACTGACTAACATGACGTTAGTCAACTCCACCTGTCAAGCTAGTCAAGACTGTATTGCTATAGCTTATACGTTGCTAAACTAGTCAGGCCTGTATGACTAACGTGTAATGAGGTGCATGACTAGATTTGTTCATCATATGGATTGACGAGCTTGTTCATCTTCCAGGTTGTTAGTCATGCAAGTTAGTCATAACAGCTTGACTAGTTTGACCATGATAGTCAACCTGCATGACTAGCTTTGAATTGCATGACTAACGTTATGTTAGTCAAAATGGGCACCATCTGGACTAACTTAAAGTTAGTCATAAACTAGTCATGCAACTAGCCTAGGTTAGTCATGCATGCATGACTAACCTACAAGCTAGTCAAGCTGATTAGTCAAGCGTGCATGACTAATGTTGATGTTAGTCATGCAAGTTAGTCCTGCATGCAGGACTAGGTAATGCTAGTCACATATGTTAGTCATGCCTGTTTGACTAGCTTTACGTTAGTCAAAACGGGCACCATCTGGACTAACTTAAAGTTAGTCATGCTGACCAATTTAGGTTTTCAGTAAAAAATTGGGCCTTGTTATATCTGGAGTACTGTTATCTGCATGCATTTTGTTGAAGTGGTGAGTCTTTTCAGCTGCAGGCAATGCTTTCTTCTGGATCTGCAGAGTGCAGCGGTTGTTGTGCATTTACTTAGGCCTGTTCATCTCTTCAGGTATTTTGTGCAGGCACCCTCCAGTACTTACTTGTATGTTATTGGGAAGTTATAGATTGTAAATTCCAAAGTCATCTTTGGTATTATGATATATATCCACATTTTCATGATGCCATGCATTCAGGTTGCTGGAGTCGTCGTTCCTAGCATATTGGACAGTTTCTCGTTGACCATCCGTCTAATACTATCATCATTCAGATCTGCACAGAACAGCTTTCCAAGGAATCTGATTGGTTGGCTATGGAGATCTGCTGTCCAATAGTTTCTAGTTTGGGGTCATAAGCTGTATTCAGTATCTTGTGACCTTGTCGCCTTTCCTCTGCCCCACTCCGAATTTGGGAGTCACGTTCTTCATTGCATCAAATTCACATCGATTTGCCTATACACTCAGCATCAGGCGTACTGTGCGTTTTGACGTGTTGTGAGTTTAGTGATTCGTAACTTTAAAAAAAATTGGTCACCATATGAAAACTTGGTCAGATTGGTGATTTTAGCTTGTACTTTGGTGTGATATTGTTGTAAATGTGAAAGGAACATGCTCAAAGTTGCAAATTATCCATAGACTATGTGTATTGAGTTAGTGGTGTGTAACATGAAAGTCATGGAAAAGAAGGTAACCTTTTGAGACCCCCAGGATAAAGAGCAAAGTTCATGAATCTGGTGTCTTTTATTTTTTCTTTCACACCCAACTCGAGAGATCGAGATGGAGAGAGAGGGGGTGAGAGCTAGAGAGAGAGGAGAGAGAGAGAGAGGGAGAGAGAGAGAGAGGGGAAGAGAGAGAGAGAGAGAGAGAGAGGGGAAGAGAGAGAGAGAGAGAGAGAGGGAGAGAGAGAGAGGGAGAGAGACCTAGCAATCTTCCCTTTTATCTTCTAAAAAATTTCACCAGAGTCTTGGTACTGTGGTTTTACAATTGGAAAAGTAGTTATCTCTGATCCTCCTCTGCTTTTTTATCTACCGTGTTATTTGGTATGATCAACCATGTGCATTTATTTTCTATGCATAATTATATATATGTGACCTCGTCAATAAAGATGTTTGCTAATTACCTTTGGTTTTACTTTATATCCAAAACTGTATATGGTTAAATTTTAATGTTTTAATTTAAAAAAATAAAGCAGATTGTGAAACAATTACAAACAAAAGAAACACAAAAATAGAGAGAAAACATAGTATTGAGCTCCAAAGTTCTTCAATCAGATCTTCCATTTTTAAATAAAACGTGTAGAACTACTACTAAGTTGGAAACTGACTGACAGCGTGCTTGCACAGATTTATCGGACACTTGTCGCATGAGGACTCAACCAACATCCAAGTAGGGTATCCATGACCACGCTGATGGGGCTCTTGGTAGTTAAGTACCTGTGTAGTGGAAGCACTCAACAGTCTCTACGTTTGAGTCTATAATATATTCGATTTTGTCTGAAAGTTGATTCTAAGGAGTGCATATTTTGATGTTATTAGCAGAACGAGTGCAGATGTCCATTTACGAACAGGCCTACATCTCACATATTTGCTATCATTGAAACAAATTGATTTACATGATGGCTACTTGTACAGAAATGTGCATTGATCATGTTGATGTTGTCTTTTCTCAGTCTCTAAGCCAAAAAGTGTGCCCAAATTGTAGAAAAAATAGCGCCAGTTAAATGCTGCTGAAAATGGTAGATTGTAACATTTTTGGGGGGGGGGGGCATGAAAATTGACATACACTTTAAATAACCTAGTAGTAAAGAAATTAAAGTGCATATAATTGTAGGACTTTAACATATGGTGACCAGATTTTTTTTTAAAGTCACGAATCGCTAAGCTCACAACACGTCAAAACGCCCAGCTCAAATTGCTCTAGTTGGTACGTCTGAGCTGAGTGTGGGCAAATCGATGTGAAATTGATGAGCGCATAGTAAATTGCCTCTTTGCTGTACAAATGCCATTTACTTTGAGAAGACATACCAGCTATAATGTCATTCATGAAATTCAACCACTTTCCAAACTAGTGAATTGTCAGACATTTAAGGATTTTTTTCTTCAGATTCCATGAAAGAAAATAGTCCATCCAAATTTTTTTTTATCCTTACGGCAGCCAGGTTAGTGGTATAACCTATTAACACTTTAGCGTATATAGGTCAGCACCATTTGAAAAACCCTTTCTGGAAATGTCCTCATGCATGTCTGTTTAACGAGTTTAATGATATTGCACCAGTGTAAGATATACTGCGCTTCTTGTATTCAAGATGAGGAAATGGGGGATACAGTTGAATGTGAGGGGCAAGGTTGTTGCTATTTTGTACATTACAACATCATGATGAAATTTATATGTCATTTTCCATCTTAAAGTTTTGACAGCATCAGTGCTTGAATCGAATCAGTTCATCTCAGTAATTATTTTGGCGGCACGGTTTTGCAAAATTTGCAACCTATTTCTATGGGTGTGACAGACAGTACCCCATATGACATTGCAGTAGTCAAAATGAGATTTAACAGTACATCTATGGGTATGCAAGAAACTTTTGGCTTTTTTAAGTATTCCCGTCCCCCCGGCAGGGCTTTTTTAACGAACATAATCTACGTGATCTGTCCACGAAAGTCTCATCAATGATAATACCAAGATGCTTATGAGTTTACCCTTTTAAGACTGAGTCGTTGATTATCACATTAACAGTTATTAAGTTTAGATAATATTTGACGAGTGTCCATAATTATTACCTCTGTCTTCAGAACATTCAGACTAAGTTTGTTTCGGATCAACCAGTTTTCACGTTCTCGAGATTTGCGTTTAACATTTGAACATCTACAATATCTTTACCATGAACATAGATTGCAGTGTCGTCTGCATACATACTAACTTCGAATGTTTGAACATAATTTGGCATGTCATTTATATAAACATGTAGAGTAATATATGGCCCAAGAATTGAACCTTGAGGTATACCACATGAACTACTTCACAAAATGTATATATGTGATATGTTTTCTTTCACTCAAGTAGCTTTTAAACCACGAGATACAACATTCATTCAGGCCAAGATTTTTTAGTTTTTGGAGAAAAATGTTGTGGTTAACCGCATCGAAAGCTTTTTTAGATCTAACATAACCATACCCACAAGATGACCCTTGTCAATTGCATCATACCAATCATCGGTAGCATTTAGGAGAGATGTGGCTGTATGAGTGCAACGGTCTAAACCCTGATTGATTGGTGTACAAAACCCATTATCATTCAGAAAATTAAAGGGTACAATTGGTCGAAAACAGCTCTTTCACAGAGATCAGAAATTACTTGAATAATTTGTCGCTTTGCTATCATTTAATGCAGAAAGGTTTTTAAACACATTCATTTGTGACTGGTTGAAACTTGAACTGAATATCATTGATGCTGGTAGCATTATCATTTGGTACATCACTGTCAACATTGTTGACATTTGGGATCTTAGCTGCTAATGAAGGACCCACACTTGCAAAATGATCATTCGTGGCATTAGCAATATCATTGGCGCATTCACAACCAGTATTTTTTATTAGCAAATTTATTTATGGATGAATCGTCTTTAGATTTAGCCAAAGCATGCCTAACACACTTCCAAGCTTTTCGTGGGGCGTCTATGGAGCCCGGACTATGGCTTCAGGGGGACTATATATCTTTTTACACATGCTCTCTGCTCTCTAATGAAGTATTTGGAACCGAACCGATTCGTTTTTGTTTTACTAATTTCGTTTTTACAGAGATTTTGAAATGGGCAATTGCGTGCAAGTCAATGACGTTCATGCATTGAGTTTTATTTAACCGGAAATATTCGTGTGTAGGTGTTAGAGGCTTGATAATGTTTCTCAAATTAGATAAAAACTACTTAATTAAGGCTAATGAACGCTTGCTGTTTGAGCGGAAACGGGTTTTATGATGTAGTAACAAATATGACATTTACGTCAACACTTTATATAATTGCAATAGATCAGGGATTTACTTTGGTAAATGTTTGAACATTTTACTAATTACAAAGAGTTTTGAATGAATAAAAATATCAGCTTAGATTTATGGCGTGGTATGTTAACTTTTAAACACGTAGGTTAGGATATCCGGGTTTACCATTTTAAAACCAATACCAATGAATTAATTAAACATAATCGTCAAATGCATTTAGTCTTTTAAGGAAAGTAATTATAGGGAAATAAGAAATATCTCCATTAAGACAAAATTACAGTTAAGTGTACTTGCGGTATGAATATTCTATAGATAGAAAGGACTTATTCTAGAGTCGCCCTCTATATGTTGTATACCATACATGCAGTAGCTGCTCATGCACACATGCTGTAGTGTTCGTTCTATTGTTTGTATGCGCATGCGTCGAAACTTTTCTGAGCGCTCTTTTCAAAGTTTCGGGGAAGGTGTTTTTTTTTACTTTCTGGACTCTTAAAGAGTAAAGTTGACCAACTCTGACCCGTAGCTGGGTGTGATATATACAATGGCAAATATAGGTCACTTAATTCGACTTATTTGGGGGTAGCGTCTCAAAGGATAAAAATCATATTACAACGATGAAAGTAAATCAAGGAAGAGAACTTATTTAACATTTCTAAAACTCGAGAAAGCAAATATCCCAAGCGTCTTTTTAGTATACACTGCAAGATAGACTTAATTAGCTGTGGTTGTTAGGTATTAATCACCTATATTTGACATTCGGGATATATTTCTGTTCGATTCTTTGTTCACAACTGCGGTACCTCTCTGGTTGCCGAATTTGGGCGACGTAAAATGTTAATTTTGTTTGAACCACTGCGTCTTAGTCTGGTTGTTTACTGTAAAAAGCGTATAGCGTTGATAAAATCGTCCTACAAACCTAACCTAACTTAGCCCACGTGTCCGTCTTTCCCGCGTTTATTTGTAGTTCTCTCCGTAGATCCAATCTCAGCCGATTTGACGGGTTTGCTTTAGCAACCTCAATTTGACAGAGATCACATTAAAACACTCGATACTTGATTTCCTATGTTTGCTCTCAGCGCTTTTTAGCCTATCCATCTGGCTGTGGTGCTGTCGCACAAGTTGATCTATTGTGTCCTTGGTTTTCTAGCGTCAAAAACAAAGGCTGTTGCGCGATATTGGCAACCATTTAACCATGGGTCGTAGGCACTGCATACATTGTCTCTTGGTATAATATGTATTGGGCAAGGCACAATGCATTTACTTGTGTGCGCTTCCATCAAATACTTTGTTACTGCAGGCCCAGTGTTCGTCGTCACCACCACATCCAACCATATGCCGGATTTTCCTCTACGGTTTACACTTTGCTATCATTCATATCGTCGAAGCTCGTGTCTTGCACAGAAATATAAGAACACGATTGTTTGACGGCGCGCGACCCACCCCAGCTTTCGACGATTTATTACGTTCGGACTCGGAACAAAATTGTAGGTCGCACGAGTGCCAGCCTTTGATTCATTTACATTCAAATACATTCATGGAGTTTATAATCACCTGATAAACGCAAAAGAGCCATTTACTGGGATTGAAAAGAACTCAACGCAAGGTGGCTTTATTCGCACTCATTCGCGAGACATTATCATTTCTAAGCTGCGCACTCCTCGGTGTGTGCAGACGACCAAATCTGCGACTAGAGCGTCTAATTAATACAGTCGACTGTGCAAAAACTAAAGCGAGAACCGAAAATTCTCTCTAAATCTCACCCGCTCATGAAAAGCCAGTCACACGACCATGCGCCTATCTGACGCGTCCTAGACATACGTATCTTCCTACACAGTTTTGCGAGTCAACCCAAGCTCTAAGCAGCAACCTAACCCACCAGCCTCCCCCTCACATCCCTATACCCTGCAGCCATCCAACCATAAACACACCACAATGTTTGTTTTATAAATATTGTGGCAAAAGCAGTGAATAATCCATACATAGAAAGGAAAAACAATATCTCCTCATCTGATTTTGTTCATGCTTTCGATTCGTAACCGATCGCTATTCAAACAATGTCTGTTAGCATAATAACATCACATCCATAATCATTACCCTCGTTGACACGGCCTCAACCCACTTACTATTTCGACGACTTCCAGTGCCAGATTTCGTCTTAACAATTTCCCCAAAACTTATTCATTTTTTTTACTTTAAAAATTTACCAAAACTGCGAAATAAATCGAGCGCAAAAGCGTATTCAGTATACGCAGCCGTGTATTAGATTAATGACTGTTAAACAAACAAAGGGACTCCTCATGCGCTGGCCATAGGGTACGGGGGACCTGTTGTTCTAATGACCCGGGGCTGGTCATCTCGCGAAGCCACGTGAAGACATTGGGTGACGAGTAATTCAGCAAATCATTGAATCTGGCAAACGCATGTCCAAATTCAGAGGCAATTTAGTATTTCGGAACAAACGTTAAAAAGGCACACTCTTTATCCGTTAAATCACGGACAGATTGAATGTACTCCATTTACAGTTGTGGTTAAGGACACGAGTATATCCTGTGCCCCTTAGGGGAGTGGAAGTTAAGTTAGTATTCACGATTGTTTAAATTGCCGAAAAAAGACGCAGGAAAATACGGAATTTGTTAAATAAAATTTTTAAATGAATCAAATCACTTTTGTAAAATGTTTTGGTACAAAATTAAAGGGATATTTTATCAATTAAGTAATTGTGTGTGTTTAATTTAAATCTATGTGTCTTATCTTTACACCTGGCGGTCAACCTAGGTCAGGTGTGCGTCATATTTGGCTCGTTATAAGTATGCCGAAAAATGGCACGTGATTCAATTGGAAGCTTAAAAGTGATGATAATTTTTTAGGATCAAAACTTTTTAAAATGAAAGCATTTCAAATCTATTTCTCATTTGTTTTACTAATTAGTGCAAGTTTTGTAGGCATACAAAAGTTTGAAGATCGAATGGGGGGGGGGGGGCTCTTACAACACCCCAAAATGGAGGTACTCGAAATATGCCGAAAAATGGCACGCGTTAACAAATGTTACTAAACTGAAATAAATGTTCTTTTTTCAAAATAATTTTAAGAATTAAAGGCTTATTATCAATTCAATGCATTTTGCAAGAGTTCAGTTTAAAGCATAAAAACGTAACATAGTGCATGTACTTTACAATATGGATCGACATAGGACTGTTGATACACCAACATTATAACATTATATTTTGTGCCGAAAAATGGCAAACGGACTTGCAGAATTTCGCAACATCTTTTTTTCAAAAGTTTGTTTTTATTTTCAGAACGTTTTAGAACTGAAAATGCTTATTCAATTTTGAGACAACATTTCCAGTTCATTTAGTTCTGTTTTAAAGGTCTACATTGTAGGCCTATATACAAGCTCATACAGATCGAAATTAGAGCAATTGTAAAATATGCATCGTAAACTACATTTTAGTTGCCGAAAAATGACAAAGACCGATAAAATTAATTTTAGTAGATAATTAAAGCTTTTCATCATTGTCGAAATATTTTCAAATTTAAAAATGATTTTACTCTTTGTTGAAAGACAATCAAGAGTACATAACTTTAGGCGTTGTGCACTTTACCCTAACATCGGCATTATTCACTGTACCGCAGCATTTATGAATTTCCAAGAGATGCCGAAAAATGGCAATTAGTGTATTTAGAAAAAGTAAAGAAAATGCAGTCCTTTTAAATATATATTTGCAATTGCAATACAAAATTTTAAGGCCCAATTCAATACAAAACTTTGAAGCCCAATTCAAAGAGGTGCTGTGATATGGTAGTCTTACATTTACTACCCTGGTCGGATTAACTTAGGCTAATCTAAAAAGCGTTGTCTTTAACAGTAAGTCATGTGCCAAAAATGGCAAGAAGTCGAAGTAATTAAATGTTTATCATTTAAAAATATTTTTCTTGACTAAAATAAATGAAATTATTATCCATGTAGATTATTTCTTTGCATCAAAAGTTAAACATTGTTGAAACGTATCACACTTTTAAACTCAGATAAGTACCAACCGTACTGTACTTCTATTCCCATACCGTATGTTATATAACGATAACGTTAAAGTCATTCTTAAAGATGCCGAAAAATGGCAGGCTGTACGGAAAGTTAAAAAAAAGATTTTTTCCCGTTTAAATAATTAAATAAAAATAATTATGTATTTGTTAAATAATGCAACTGCGCTAGTTTGTAATTCCATTTGTTCAAACATGGCAAGTTTTACACACATAAACATAGGTCGAGTTGAACTTACAAGTTTAAAGCTTTCCGAAGTTCCTCGTGAACAGAATGCTGTATGCCGAAACATGGCACGTTGTGGCGAAGCACATTTTAACAATTAAACAGATTGAGGATTTTTACATTTTTTTCTTCTTTTCACATAAAAATGTCACTCAGCTTTCATTATATGAAGCCAAAGATAACAACAAGCTGGAACATACTAACAACTGTATCAGCTCTATAATATATTTCATAGCTAGTATATACACCCTACATTTAATATTACAACTAATAATAATACCATTGTACATCATCCTGTCATTCCCATGAATGTCGAAGTGGACACGACGCAAAAATACCTTGCTCTGCAAAATATATATTTCAAGATTAGGGAAACAATTCGAATCCATGACTGGATTTGTGATTGACTGCAATGTTTATCAATGCATCATTTATTTCGATCTTTCAACTCAGTAAAGTAAGCTGTATGCTTCAAAAAGGTGTTGAACGAGCTTACCAGTTTAAAATTACATAATTGGGCCATTCTTCGGTCACATTTGTGACCAAAAGCCGGTGATTGTTTACTTTCAACCCAATGCTGTTTTGTCAACGTAACAAATCTGTTATTCCTTTTTACATTATTAATAACCTTGAGTCTAAGCCTAACCAAAAATAATGTATCTACTTTCACTTGATTGGTTATTTTGTCATGTGGAGCAAATAAAGTTTGGTCACGTTTGTGACCATCAGAAGGTCACACACGTGACCAAACTTTGGGGGACAACCATGACAAAATAACCTATGCATCAAGAGTGAAAACATTATTTTGGGTTAGGTTTGGACTGAAGGTTATTAATAATGTAAAAAGTAATAACAGATTGGTTACGTTGACAAAACAGCATTGGGCTGAAAGTAAAAAAATCACCGGTTTTTGGTCACAAACGTGACCGAAGAATGGCCCAATTACGTAAAATTGTTTCCGAATTATGCACCTGAGTGCATGTGTCTTCAATAGAATATATAAGATATGATGTTGTTTTGCTTATATCCAATATTTTGTCATTCATATGCTACCCATCCAATATGGCACGATATTGTTGGGGCGACTCCAATATTAAATGGATAAAGGCTGACACTTTCATAGTCTTCGTAATCAGGGGCATTCGTTGAGAATAAAATTCAAATGGAGTCATTGAGTGAGAGCATGATTTGTAGCATAAGGTGCATAAAAATATGGGGTCAGTGTGTGAGAACTAATAGAAGGGGGTCTTTGAGTGTTTACAAGATTACTTATATAAATATACCAATACTGAAAATTGCTGAAATGACGTCGTAGCAGTGTTATACATGTATACGGTACGTGCCAAATCCGAAATAGGAGTGCAGCCCGGAGGATACTGTATCCCTAAAACAGGAAATGGTACATTTTATTATTTGTATTTTGTTAAGACCTTTATAGACCTTTCCTCTAAGGGTGTCACTAAGATTAATTAGCTCAAACACACACACGCACATCCCCTCACACACACCCACCCATATTCGTAGCACATACATATTGAGGAGTTTGTGAAGCTGTGTTTATGTCCGCATACAAACCTTTTTATAGCTATTTTCTACATACAAAGTAAGGAGAAAGCGTGAATGTATGTTTTTACATACAAAGCGAGGATTAGGGTTAGGGTTATAGGGTTTACGGTTTATGGTTAACCCTAACTCAAACCATAACCCTTACCCTAAGTCACTGGGGAGAGTAGATCACTGGGCTTTCTCCTAAGTGACTTGGACGAGTAGATCACTGGGCTTTCTGCTAACCCTAAGACAGCCTGGCACCCAAAAAGAGGTGAAAAAAGAGGAAAGTGCAAGTCATATCATGGATTATAAGTAATCATTTGATGAGGCAGTGGAACAAATTACGGCTTCCGACTGGATAAATGCAGTGTGATACATCATCTTTATAACGTGGAGAGCTCGGGATAAAGAGAACATTTGTGACATTAAAATTGAACAAGTTTTGTTGAAGATTAATAAGTGGTAAGTTGTTATCTAAAACATGTCTTATGGCAGCAAAATGTTTATACAACAATAATCATTTTTACAATAAAATTATAGAACAATACCGAGCTTGCAAATATCTGCATAAACTTTATAGCGCATGCGTGCATGACAGGCCCAGACGGTAAACGTAAAACATATCCACTTTGGCCTCGTGAGATGTTATTGATTCTGTGGATACAAAATGCTTCCTCTCCCGAACAGTGGACTGTGTACAAACAAGTTTTGGAAGTCTGCTTCTAAGAGATTTTGGCCCGAAATTATGCTCCAGGACCAGCTGCTCCAGGACCATATGGTCCTGGAACAGCTGGTCCTGGAGCATAAATAATCTGGAAAAATAGTCTAAGTCAAATATGCTCCAGGAGCATATTTGAATACGCAAATGGTCCAGGAACATATGGCAAATATGCTCCTGGAGCAGTGGAGAAATATTCTAAGTCAATCCACGGGGATTGGTGCAATCCCCGTGGAAAAGTTAACAATTTGAGACCATTTTGAAAGAAATCGGTGCAATATTAAAGATTTAACCTTTAGTGATGACCTTTGACTATTTTTGTCTTATACCTCCGTAACCATACGTTGTAGGTAGTACAAACTATACTTTTTTAAAATCCTTTAAACAAGACGAACACTTTGGTTACCTTTTTACAGCAATCCAAGCATTTTTCATTTTTGACCCCTGTATTATGAATTTTCCCCCTCCTGGATTCCGCCCACACTTTCATAGAAGACAAATCCACTGAGAAAAGATGCTCTGCTCACTACGGTCACGGAATTGCCGTAAATGACCCAACTAATAAGGTTCGTGTCATTATGATAGCCATGCCTGTTTTGTTAAGACGCCTGACCATAAAACGTCTGCCATCTCATATGGACAAGTGTCTTAATACATGAACAGTGAATAGAACTTTAGACAAGACACGTGTATTGCACAGTGTCCATAAATATGCATCCTTGTCTACCTGGATAACTAAATAGTTAAAATTTCAAAACAAATATAAATCGTGAATATAAATATACCGTTCTGATACAAGCGGCTAGGGGCCGACCAGGTAACCCTATACTTACAGCCAACTCTGAAGTTTCCATTGCAATCTTTAATCTTTAAGTCCCAAAATATAAGAGATCAAAATGGTACATTTTATTTAATTTGTATTTTGTTAAGACCTTTTTAGGACCTTTCCTCTAAGGGGTCACTACGATTAATTAGCTCAAACACCGCCACACGCACATCCCCTCACACACACCCACCCATATTCGTAGCATACATACATATTGAGGAGTTTTGTGAAGTGTGTTTATG
The DNA here is from genome assembly GCA_023653785.1 of Ophioderma brevispina. Taxonomy (NCBI): domain Eukaryota; kingdom Metazoa; phylum Echinodermata; class Ophiuroidea; order Amphilepidida; family Ophiodermatidae; genus Ophioderma; species Ophioderma brevispina. The sequence continues at coordinate 110,801 of JAMKCH010075159.1, forward strand.
TCCGCATACAAACCTTTTTATAGCTATTTTCTACATTACAAATTAAGGAGAAAGCGTGGAATGTAGGTTTTACTACAAAGTCGAGGATTAGGGTAGGGTTATAGGGTTTACGGTTTATGGTTAACCCTAACTCAAACCATAACCCTTACCCTAAGGTCACTGTGGAAGAGTAATCACCTGGGCTTCTCCTAAGTGACTTGGACGAGTAGATCACTGGGCTTTCTGCTAACCCTAAGACAGCCGGCACCCCAAAATAGTGAAAAAAGCGGAAAGTTCATCATATCATGGATTATAAGTATCATTATTTGATGAGGCATTGGAACAAATTTACGGCTTCGCGACTGGAATAAATTCCGTGTGATAACATCATCTTATAACGTGGAGAGTCGGATAAAGAGTAACATTTGTTCATTTAAAATGGAACAATTTTGTTGAAGATTAATAGATGGAAGTTGTTATCAAAACATGTCTATGGTCACAAAAATGTTATACACAATAATCATTTTTACAATAAACTTATCGACATACCGAGCTGCAAATATCTGCATAAACTTTTAGCGCAGCGTGCATGACAGGCCCAGACGGTACACGTAAAACCATAATCCACTTTGGCCTCGTGAGATGTTATTGATTCGTGGATCCAAATGCTTCCTCTCCCCGGAACAGTGGACTGTTTCAAACAAGTTTTGGAAGTCTGCTTCCTAAGAGATTTTGGCCGACATTAGGCTCCAGGACCAGGCTTTCTCCATGACCATATGGTCCGGGAGCAGCTGGTCCTGGAGCATAAATCTCTGGAAAAATAGTCTAAGTCAAATATGCTCCAGAGCTTATTTGAATACGCAAATATGCTCCAGGAAGATATGGCAAATATGCTCCTGGAGCAGTGGATAAATATTCTAAGTCAAATCCACCACTGTGGATTGGTGCAATCCCCGTGGAAAATTAACAATTTGGAGACCATGTTTAAAGAAATTCTGGTGCAATCTTAAAGATTTAACCCCTTTAGTTGATGACCTTTGACTATTTTTGTCTTATCACATCCGTAACCATACGTTGTAGGTAGTACACACTATACTTTTTAAAATCCTTTAAATACACACGACGAACACTTTTGGTTACCTTTTTACAGCAATTCAAGCATTTTTCATTTTTGACCCCGTTTTTTTTTTAATGAATTTTCCCCCTCCTTACCTGGATTCCGCCCACACTTTCATAGAAGACAAAGCCCCCCTGAGAAAAGATGCTCTGCTCCTACGGTCACGGAATTGCCGTAATGACCCAACTAATACTGTTCGTTGTCCCATTATGATAGCCATGCCTGTTTTGTAAGACGCCTGACCATAAAACGTCTGCCCTCTCATATGGACAGTTTTCTTAATACATTGAACAGTGAATAGAACTTTAGACAAGACACGTGTATGGCACAGTGTCCATAAATATGCATCCTTGTCTACCTGGATAACGAAATAGTTAAAATGTCAAAACAACTATAATCGTGGAATATAAATATCCCGTTTCTGATCCAAGCGTGGCTGGGGCCGACCAGGTAACTCCTATAACTTACAGCCAACTCTGCAAGTTTCCATTGCAATCTTAATCTTAAGTCCCAAAATATAGAGATCAAATTTAGGTGTCAGAAGTTAGAATCGAACCCAGGTACCTCTTGATTGTAAGACGAGCGCTATTGACGCACTCCACGAAGCAAGAGCCGGCAAAAGTCGTTTTTTGTTATAATTAAATAAACACTTAACGGAATAAAGCCGCACAAACCATAATCTGCTGATTAAGCTGCTTTATTGGTATGAATATATCGGCACATTATAATGAAGTATCCCTAACTAAAACGTACCAATGGTTTTCACTGGCCCTTGGAGTATTCCTTGCGAAAAAAATCAAGATTGTATTCCGACCAATATCCACAACTGTACAACGAGCATGACGCTACCTGTTTATTCCCTGTGTATATTTACAACGCCGCCATGCAATACCGAAACAGAAGCCCGCGAAAATATATCCCATACGCGCAATAGATCACGTGCAAGTTTGCCACAAGCCTCATCCTTGTGAACTTTCGTTGAGAACACAAAGGATAGGATCGAGTTCTTTTTAGAATTGTTTTGCAAAAAAACTACACTTTTTAAAACCTCAGAGATTGAGCAAAATGTTAAGAGGGGTGTTTAGAATCATTTGTATAACCAAAGGTTTTAGTTGGCCTAAACACTTAACAATCCATGATAACGTGGACATTTGAAAAGGGGGGCGAGTAATATTTAGTGTTATCGCAGTCAGCACGTAAACATTAAACACACTGGCGGAGGCCAAATTATTTTGTAAAACGTTTTTTTCTATGGAGTTTGAACTGCGCACTATGAGATTGCGATTTATTCAGTATTGAAATACGTGTTTTACACAATTTGGCACTCGACGGACCCTCTAACCACTGATCTCTATACAAGGGATTGGATAACACAACAGTAATTGTAGATTAGATGATTGGAGCAACGGACGGGCATCTTGGTCTTAACAAACACAATACCATTCCAGAGACACCGGTTTAACGAAGTTTGTATCCGTGTGATTTTTGTGGTGCACGTTTTAGAGACATGCATCCCATACGCGCAAATACAATGAGCCTCACTGAATTGCTTGATTCTGTAGTCTGTTATGTCGCTTATCACATTTCAATGGGAACAATTTTGTATAAATTACAGCTCTTAACCACCTACACCCCCCGCCCCCCCTTGTGGGCTCTTTTTGGATGACCAATATGCCACAGTGGCTTCAAATACGAGCCAGGTTTTTTCCAATCCATTGTACTAGAGATCCAAGTGTTCGAAACCCCTAGTCGGCTCAGCATTCTACGTACTTTTCAATGTACCGAGTAGCGCTTCTTTTGTATGATGTCGAGTTTTCCTAATTTATTTTCAAAAACTTAAGTTCTCAAAATCCCAGCTCATTTTATAAAATTAGCACAAATGTATGCCATTTTTTGATATATTATATATTTTAAAGGAAACGTTTAAATTAAGCTGTGTTTTTAATCCCAAAGTTAAAGTAAACGCGATAGCTTTCATACTAGTCCCAATAGGTACCCATATACTTCCTATAAGGGTACCGCCACTGGCCATAGAAGGTCGATGTCAATGAATTCCCATGAGTGTGCATGGAGCCAAAATTTTTCACCTATTTTCTCCAAATGGATAAAGCCTTCAATAATTACTCACAATATCCATGCTCTACAATGTAAGGAAAACACATGGCAATGTAATTTTAGCAGTAGAGAATTACATTTTGTGGGTTAAATCTTCCTGAGAAATGTCAACTTCGTGTACACTCAGTTGTTATGGCATAGGTGTGGACTTAATAGAGAGTCACTGTTGGGACTACTTTCACACGGCAGAAAATGACTAACCACCGATCATCTTTCAATTGGTGTGAGACTAAACATGGCTTGTGGCAAAACGATAGCGTAAATATAAACGTGGCGGCTTCCTTAAATCGTCTACTGCTTCGAAAGTTTAAGCGGAAATGTTTTCTTCGCACGGAATAATCCATGGCCATGAAGACCATCTGGTACGTCATATTTTAGGATATTTTCATTATAATGTGCCGATAGATTTATACCAATAAATTCCTTTAACGATGTTACCTGGTCGGTCCCTAGCCGCTTCTTTCTGATGCTATCGCTAGGAAGCGATGGACACCTTTCGGACTTAACCCAATAGATGCTATCTGCCTCCTATCAACCCCGTCCGTGTTGCTAATTCGCTGATGTAGAGCCACGTTGAATATTAGACCGTTGCCAGGTCACTGGCTCACGCTAACTTTGGTACGGGCCACTGATCAGGCATTGATCACAACACAAACCTATGGCAAATCTATAATTCGGAACAGTGTATGAACAAGGCTGAACCAGTAACCAATGGATCTGAACTGGCCACTACATCAGCGAAATGTGGCGCTGGCATCTCCAGGGAAAGATTAATAAATGTTTATCATTGTCTACCTGGAGAACTAAGTAGTTACAGAGAACAACCCAGGCATGGTCCGAAAGAAGCGCCCCATTTTTTTGTCGAACCCGGGTGTAAAGAAACTGAGTGTCCCCCCTGAGAGTGTCCTAGCTACCATGTCAGCATGTACGGAATAACCCGTGATCTTGTAGACGAGGCCATTTGGTTACTGTGCTGTGAAACAAATGATGCGGACAGCACTCAATGGAGAACACAATAGCAGATGGGTGGTAGGACACTCAGTCACACGGATACTGTATTATTTGGTACTTGGTACTTGGTAGTAAAAAAAACCTCCAAAGGGTCCACAGGGGAATTTTACGGGAGGGGGTGGTCACAGGAAACTTTTACTGGGAGTATAATGGCTGTGCGTAAATGCGGTTCTTGTTGGGTTGATCAATGTTTTGTTGAGTTACAAACAGTTCCCAGTCGTTGTTGGTTCGTGGGAAACATGAGTTTGGCGAGTGGTGCAAGATTAGTGGTATAGATTTTGGTGTTGCGGTTATGGTCCTTTCTGCCCTGCGGTAGTGGGGGGGGGGGGGGGATGTAGTTCTTGGAGATGTCAAGTTCATCATGTTGGATTTTATAGAGCACAAGTTCAACGGTGAATTTTTCTGCGATCTTGTAGACTTAGCAGCGAGGGTGGATAGGCATTGCGGTAACACTAGCTTCACGAGTGAAATTCCCAGTAGTGAATCGAGCTGCTCTCCTTTATGACACCGGTTTAATTACTGTTTTGGAAATGCTTACCAATGTATTTAATCACCTGGAAGTGAATAAACCGAATACACCGTTCTTTATGTAATATATGATGATTTAGTATTTTCTGTCCCGTGCACGACAAAAATCAAGAACATGGTTTTCTATAGGGCGTTACATAACAAACACGTTCAAAGTAAAGTTTGCGGTTTTCTATTGGTACTTAAACGCAAGGGGGTGAATCCCATTCAAAACATTGCTCCGTGCTGGGCGCTGACATTTTGAATATGCACGGAATATTATTAGTTTGGGTGGGCTTGTATACCACATAATTTCAATTCGCTACAAACAATCCGCAAAATATCGTTGTTGGATGTTTGGGTGCTATTGGGTGGTAAATTTTTGGGTCCGACCCATGGCCACACAACGATGAAATGACACGTCAGTCGTCCTTTGATTTAAATAAACCGCCTCAATGAATAAATCTTTTCACCTAAGGCGCGCATTGCATTATGGGAAAAAAGATTATCGGAGCACAATGATCTAGGTGCATTATTATTAACCTGGCCACCTCTAACACTTACATCAATTTGTATCACTACCGATGAGTGGATATGCAAAGCGCACCCCAGTATGTTTGGGAAGAATCGGAGCAGCCAGTGCTTTCTATGTTGTACTCTATGTTCTTCTTTGTGGTTCGACAAAAACATGCGAGACGATGATTTCTAAAGATGACGTAACGCTTTATCTCTATATATATCTAGAAAACCTTAAACCTCGAAACGTTCTTGTTAGTTGGTCTACACAAGCAAGAGAGAAATACCCTCAACCAGGATCCTCAAAAAATCTCTCTGTCACTTTAAAATCTCAAATCGAATCGACATTTATCAAAATAAGCTACTTCGTGGCGTCATTATATTGCAATGGTTGCCATGATAAAACTAGCTTCGTGATTCCCTGAACATATATCTAGCCAAACTTCCTTGCTGCCTTTACGAATCTCGATCTGAAGATCTCATGAAAGCTTGACTGAATTGTCCAGCTAATTCCACACGCTTCATGAGTGGTAAAACTGGTTATGTGATTGTGACCTGCAAGCCAGGTTTCTAACCAACACACCCTTCATCAATCACTCAAACACTGTCATTCGGGTACTTGAAGGTCATTTATGCAAACAGAAAAAACCAAAACGCAGAAATAAAACCTCTCAACGTCATTCACTCATTCTGGGACTGTATACAACTGTGCAACTGAAACTTGGATACTATAGGAGCGATAACTTTAAACATTGTTTCAGGGGAATAAGGGCGAAACAGAGCCGGGGGAGTGGCACAGGGAAGTAGTACGAGTGTGTACGCGTCCCTGAAGACCCCCGTTTTCAGCTTCTTCTTAATATCCGCAGTTGAAGGTTCGGATCTATAACGCTTTCAATCCTGGTATATTATGTAAAAGTTATAACCATAAGTCAGTGGCTTTTGAGATGGCTTCCCAAGTGATTGTAGGTCATTTGGACTCATTTATATGCATTTTTCATGTTGATTCTGGATATGCCCATGAAAAGAAATAATTTTTGAGACAAAAATTGACAAATATAATCTTTGAACGACTATAGTCGCCTGCAAAGGATTAAGGGCACTTTTGGGATTTTTTTTTTATTTTTTGTCTTAAAGGCTAACGTTTTAGTCCAAGCGGCAGGTTCAATAGTAGCTGATATTAACCTTGTTTTAATCCATTTTTTCTGCTGATTCTGAATCCGATGGGTACTAGACAAGAAATGTTATATGCACTTTTGTAAAAATCAACATGGCCGCCAAAGCCACATATTGCATATTTAATGACTATAGTTCAGAGATATTGAGCAGTTTTTAATCCTTAAAGGTGCAACGAGAGATTTTGGAGCATCATATATTGTAAATTAGGAATTTCTCAATTTCTGTACCAAAGAAATAATTTCAGCTTAATCATTTCACGTGGGACATCTTTTAATAGAAAGCTTTAAATTAGTGCAAAAATCAGAATTTTCACATTTTTAGGGACACCTGTTTGTGAAATCTCTCGTTTCACATTTAAGTAGAAATATATAAACAAAGTTATTTCAGTCATTAATGTTGCTTCCAATCCAATATGGCTGCAATACAATAACTTATTTGATACCATGTAGTTTGACGGTAGAGTTATAAATATGATGTTTGTTCTTAGGTTTTAGCATCAGTCAAGAAATCAGTTGAAACCCAGGCCATAAATAATTTGTTTCCTGTAGAATTTTAATTGGAGTGGACGTGCATATGGAACCTTTTCCGTTGTTTTAATTAATGAGCCAATGTGCTACTTTGAGAAAGACCAATATATATATTTTGTTTTGCCATACTTTTTCCAGAATTCACGCATTATGCTTTGTTTATAACTAGAGGGTATTTTGAATCGATCCCACAATGCCTTGTAAATGTGCCTCTACTCTACTGTATACTAAACACAGGTCAGTACTTAGAGACAAAAAGTGTTCTAAAAGTTTAAGAACCACAAGACATTTCATGATCATGCTAAAAATTCATTTGCGTTTTGTAGTATAAAAAGAGTGTAAAAGTCAGAGTTTTATAGGATTTTTGTGCGATCACATGACCTTAATGAGGTGAAATTTCCCAAAAATGGTACATTGTGGGATGGATTCAAACACCCCCTGGTTTATATACCAAGAGAATATGCGTATGGCTTGTGCTTGTCTGGTCTGGAGTTTTATGTGATAATATGGAGTATTGTTAAACGTATAGTATCATAAAATTCGGACAAATTAGTCCATGGAAAAGTGTTACAATTGTATACGTCATACCAAACAATTATGTGAGAAGTCTTTGTGTATATGCGTGCAATGTATATACAGTCGTGGGCGTGGTGTATATATTAGGAAAACACCTCCAGGGTTATGTCGCGTGGTTTACTGTCCGTTTAATAACTTCAAAGCATGTTCAAAGCAACTATTAAAGATCAAAATACACACAAACACACAAAACTTTTTTTCGACAAAAGTTATTTCGATATACTTTTGACGATCTGAGAGTGTTTTTATCGGGGCGATACAAGATGTACGGTACAACCCTAAGGCCGACTTAAAATCTTCAAGTGGTCCTTTGTGTAAATACTTAAAGATGCATTTGAAAGAAAAAAGATGGATTTCTTTTTAAATTCATACTTAAAAGGCGATTAAAAGGCAGTACAATTTAAATCAATAAATTAAAAATCGCTGACTTGTTCGCGTGGCCTCGCGTGCGGACACTACATAATAGACGCACCCTACGGCCGACTTAGGGTATTTAAAAGGACATCTTTCGCTCTTTAAAGGAATCGGAGAAAATTGCGCTCAATGAATTCCCTATTAGTTTACAACGCCTCTTAAAATACAACTAAGAAACTCGTTTGAACTCCACAATGGTCTGGATTAGGTGGTTTTCTAAATCCGAATTTAAATGTAACCCCCTAAAGGGGCAGAATGCTTCATGGCTAAAGGGACCAATTCCAAATGATATAATTTTATCTTTTGCAAATAAATGACAAAGAAACAAGTTATTGTAATAATAAATGCCATTGTATATACGAAATGTATTATGCATTATACAATGCCTTGGCTATATACATATCGAAATATAAGAATATACAATTTCTTAAAATAAAGACTGCTCAAAATAACTCTTTAATGCGAAACAGATTTAATTAATCATTGAATTAATGACGGTTTCTTAAGGAGTTTTTATTCAGTCCCTTCTTTGAATTAAGAACGAATGATTGAACAAAAGGAGGACAGGAGATTCGGAGGTAGGGAGGGAAGAAAAGGTGACAGGATGGAGGAAGGGAAGGGTTATCAGAAACAAACACATGTGACTATCTGGTGAAGTTTTGTAGAAATACTATTTTGTGATTTGCACGTCGCTGTAAATTGATGCATATTCTTTTAAATAATATGTATTCACCAGGATAAATCAACCATGAAACAGGTGTTCATGAAAGCTTAAATGAGCAAATTTAAATTCATAAAAATCTAAGTGTCAAGCTTCCTCTGGCATGGTTTTGTAAGAAACATATGATAACGAACATGTTGAATTTGATGGATATATTCAAGTGAAATTGACAGTATATACAGATCCTGACTAAACTCTTAGTGGTACAAAGATACACATAGTAAAAACATTGACGCTCATCGAGGCTTAAAAGCGATCAGCTCTAAGTAGGAGTGTTTGAACTCCTGAACTCGATTCAGCAACAATTACTTTAGTCACATATTCTAACATTGACTTATTATGGGCGATTTCAGCAACAATAACGAATTGAAAGGCATAATACGCACCCACTTTTTTGTGATTCTATTTTAGTATATTGCTTTGAGATTTATTTTTGTATTATATATTCTAATAATATATCATTTCCCGCAGTTCTTTGTGCGCATTGATACTAAATGCGTATGCCCCTGCTCTCAGTTAAATCCGGATTATTTTTTTTTAAATCTCGCGTAGAATATCTTATTGTTTATTATTAGAAAAAACTTTTTGTGATGGTTTAAACAGCATGATATATCAGGAGATTATATATCTAGCTATATCTACATCTGTAGACAATGCAAGAAATCCAAACACGATTTAGTGAAACTATATAAAAAATCTCTTCAATAAATAGGCGTCATTGCACCTGTTCTACTAGACCCGCACAGGTTAAAGCCTAAAGGTTACTTGAAACTTCAATACGGATGGCTATGAGCCGCGTCTACGCTCCCTCCCATCTACGTAGTTTTTATCTTTATGAGTAAGTTATTAAATTCTTATCTACATTAAGATCCGCACAAATCTTATCGCTGTACTTGTTTTATCAAGCGCACATTGTTTTCAAACTCATAGTAAAATGTAAATACGTCTGAAATTAGAACATGATCATGAGTCATACACAAGATTTCACCAGGAAAGGAAACATTTTAATTTGACACCTTTAGAAACAATAAAATAAATGTCCACCTGTGCATCAACAATGAGATTCCTTTGTTTGATCGATCACAATTCCACATTTTACTTACAGATGAAAAGCTTACGTACACGGCAAAAACGGGGGTGCTAACTTTAACACCATGAGTGTTAATTTTAACACCCTTCTGGAATTAATAGGGGACCGCACCCAATGGTGTTAGTTTCCACCATTTCGGTGTTAAATTAACACCGTGTTAGTGTTATATTAACACCAATTTTGGTGTTACAATGTATGCTATGACACTGTTTGGTGTTAATTTTATACCACACGTCGGTGTTAATTATTTTTAACACCGCCGGTGCCAAATTGACATCACTTAAGACCCTCCTGGAATCAATACGGTACCGCACCCTCTGGTGTTAGTTAACACCAAACGTTTGTGTTAACATTTTTATTTGTAACATCTGACATCCGAGCGGTATTAAATACTAAATTTCAACACCTGAAACTAACATCGAGAAGCTTGACACCCACTTGGTGTTAAAATTTTAACACCCCAGTTTTTGCAGTGTAGTGAAACCACATAATGTGAGAATAATTTTATGGGAGTATTTCTATAGTCACTTCAAACCGCTTTTACGTTGGCGTCTAATTATAAATCTTACTAGTTTTGACTTGTTGGTAACCTGTAAAATGTTCAGCGCCACAATCACTTAAATTCTTGCAATATATCGCTTCATAATTACTCTATAATTTACCCGCTATATGTAGCTTTTTATTGAAAATTATTAGCGATTTTCGCAGAAAAGACCCCACAGTGTTTAATGCGCTAGTCCATTAATCCACAGAGACGTGTTTGAAACACACAGCATTCCGTGTACATAGATAGCTCGAGCATTATTCAAAAAATGATAACTAAGTCGAAGACAAGCAAATGAAAGATAATTGTCATAGAATTACTTGTGGGCTGAAAAATTAGAAGACAAATTTCGTCCATGGTTTCAAAATGTCACAAAACTAGCAAATTAATGAAAAATTTGGCTGAAAATCCAAGATGGCAGCCGTGAAGCTATTGATTTTCAGGTGCTCACAAAAATAGTCATCAGGAAAAAATAAGTGGAAGACAAGCCATTGACATGTTTATATGAAAGATATTTGGATAAGGATTAATTTAAGACTCAAAAATTGAACAAAAATTCGTCTTTGGTTTCGAAATTAACCAAATCTAGGAAAATATGTCAAAAATCCAAAATGGCGGATATGCAATTAATGATCAGGGCCGTACCCTGTGAACAGTTAATAATTTGAAAATATCGTATGAAACATTTACAGAATTAAAATGCTGATCCACGACTTAACAAGGTAAAAAGATGAGATCAAAGTTCCCAACATCAGTATCACAAAAACTTGAACTTGAACTTTATTTCCCATATTATCAAAAAGCATGCAACATTACATAATTATAGTAACCAAAACAATATAGAGATAATATGAAGGAGGCGTCCAAAAGACTAAAGGCCAGAGTGGACATTCCCTAATCTAAACATACAAAATTGTACTATACATGTCAACCAACAAATGCTTAGATTCATTGTTATTTGCAATCAATGTATACTACAATAAAATGATAAATGAAAACAAGAAGTTAGCTTTAGGTTTGAAGAAAGTATATTTAAATGTCTCAATGTTTTTTTCTCAGAGGTAATTTATTCCAGAAAGCAGGACTCATTGATCGAATACCTCTGGATGCAAAATCTGTTATGTTTCTAGCAATTCAAAATCGAATGCATTTCTGGTTTGGTGGCTATGAATATTGTGCAAATGTATAGAGGTGAAATAATTATTAAATTTGCCGGGAAGATTTTCGGAAACGTGCCTATACAATAAACCAAGATTTATTTCATACATATCATATATACATTCATGATTTTCATAGAATAGTGAACGAGTGTACTGTTATAATGGCAATTGTTAATTATTCTTAGGGCTCTTTTCTGCAACTTGGTATTTTATCTAAATAAATTTTATAAGAACTACCCCAAGCAAGAAGTCCATAATTGATATATGGTGATACAAATGCAAAAGATAGTGATTTTAATATGCGTCTAGGTACAAAGTGCTTCCGCTTATTTAAAATACTAACATTTCTTGAAATAGTTTTAGGTACATTATGTTCTTTCCATGTGAGATATTCATCTATAACAACAACTAGAAATTTGGTTTGGTTTGCTCTATATAATTTTATACCATTTATGAAGTTCTCAACACCAACATGATCATGTAATTTTTTTTGTTGGCATTCCCTGATAGTTTATTTGTCTTGAAACAGTTTGAAACTCCTTGTAACTCAACATTTACAATGTTAATTCGATCAGCAAGATCTCTGTGGGAATAAAGTTTTGTGGTGTCATCTGCAAATAAAATGAAATTAAGTATTGATGATGCATTACTAATATCGTTGATATAGATAACCAATAATGGACCCAATATAGATCCTTGCGGGACTCCACAATGTGTGTACAAAGTATTCGAATTACACGACTTACATATAATGACCATATTGAACTCAATTACATAGGTAATCTTTGAACCAATCTAGTACTATGTCTCTGAAACCGCAATGTTCAAGTTTATAGAATAATCTATCGGGATTTATGGTATTAAAGGCTTTACTCAAGTCCAGATATCTTTCAAGAGTTGTTTAATTCTTTTCCAAGGCATTATAAACATTGTCAATTAACTCAATGATTGTCATAAGAGTTGAGTGATTGTTTTCTAAATCCGAATTGCTTATCATTTATAATACCATTTTTTCTATAAATTTAGAACGTCTGTCAAATACTAATTTCTAAAGGATTTTAGAATAATAATGAAATTTGACGTTAAGTGGAGTACATCTCGATTTTCCCTTTTTGTAAAGAGGAATACCATTAACTTTCTTATAAACCGTTTGGTACCTTTCCTGTTAAAATAAAAATAACAAAAACAAAGTTGTAGTTATCTAAAATATGAGATATTTTGACTTATACTAAAACCTTCAGAAAGCCAGAAAGCAGTCTGGATGTGAATTCAATATAAACAAATGTGTATAAGCATTGATCATTGACTTTCAAAATATGGGCCAAAAGTATGCTAAGTACAGGAATCAAGTATAGGGCCGTAGGGATTCCCATCTAACATCAAGTAAATAAAACAAAAAATAAAAACGCATAGAAAATAGTATCAGTCCGCCGGGATCGAACCGGAACTTTGAATACCATTCAAGTGATTGGTAAGTAGAAGTCCAAAGCGCTATCATTGCGCCACGGAGTGACGTTGCATGTATTAGTGAGTTTCATGTGTACAAAATATTGAGCAAATGACGAATTGTTAAAAGGATTTAAAACAGATTCGTTTCATTCTATCAAAATACAAATCGTCACAAAAATGCCATCTCCGCCGGACTCGAACCCGGAACTTTTTTTATTTTTTTCATGAACAAACTAAGGGTAGTAGAAGTCCAACGCGCCAATGCGCCACGGAGACGTTGGCATGTGCTAGTGATGTTTTCATTTGTTACAAAATATCGACAATGACGAATATGTTAAAAGGATTTCAAAACAGATTTGTTTCATTCTATCAAAATACAAATCGTCACAAAAATGCCATCTCCGCCGGGACTCGAACCCGGAACCTTTAA